>JAQIXJ010004910.1:0-10089 GCA_034700185.1 Phthiracarus laevigatus | reverse complement strand
GTACTGTAGTGGTAGAGTAACATTGTAGTGAAGGCCGCAATGGTTATTAATAAGTATGCAATTATTGAGTGGCATATATTTTGAAATATTGCGTCGACGCACGCATCACATCATTTAAATATACATTGTAATATATTTTCGTTTCTGTTGCTCAATATTTTTTTTGTGTTTTTAGAACTTTACTTTAATATTTTTACAGTAATCACTTGACTATAATGATTTTTTACATTATTACTACAACAATTGATTTAAGCAGAGTGTCCCAGATGGGGGTCTGGGGAGTTAACCCCCCACCCCCCAAGAATTCTGAAAAAGTTGACCCCCTACCTAAAATATGATAATTTAAAACTCTATGGGTGAAAAATTTTTTTAATGTTTTTTTGACCGATGGCAGAAAAATTGTCGCTTAAATCGAGTAGTTTAACCCACCCCTAAAATTTTAAAAAGTTTGAAAGTAACCTCCCCCAGTCCTACACACTCTGGGACACCCAGGATTTAAGTGATATTTATTAACTTAATAATTTTTTTCTTATCAATGAAAATGAAAAAAAAAATTCAGATAAACCTTTTAAAGCTTTCTGCGGTACAAATCCTCGGTTTTTAGGCTAATGTCCCAAAAATAAATAAAATGAATGAATAACAGTTTAAAATTATATTAAACTATTGTTATTTAAGTATGACTCGTGACCAGACATAATTTTTTGTTTTCCACTTTTGCTTTAAAAAACTGAATAGCGTCACATCACATACATATTCGAATATAAATAAATATTTTGTTATACAGTGTATACTTTTAGCAACGCATACGCTTTTGCTTGTTTGACAGAGTTCGGTTAAACATTTAAAACATTATTAATCCGGTTTTAACTTAAGTTATTGACCAGGATTAAAATACCAAACATTATTAAGCATTTCTAATGAACATGAAATTGTAATGTTGTAGTCAGGCTTAGTTCCTATTCAAACAAAGGAGTGTAAGTTTGCATTAAATTTTGAAAACAAGTTTAATAAAACATAAACATTGTATTATATTTAGTTTAGTGATGCGTTTAACATCAGAACAACGTTTATTTATTGTTCAAATTTATAAACAAAATTATAAACAGCGCAAAAATTTTTTAATTAAATGCTATGAAGAGTTTAAAATTAAGTTCCCAAATATAACAGTGCCACATAGAACTTCTATTTTAAGGTTAATTAAAAAACATGGGAAAACAGGATTGTGTTTGTGATAGCGCTAAAAACGCATAAAAACTTGTTAAAACGTAAAATAAGTTAAATGAAATTAAAGAAAACTTTGTGAAAAGCCATAAAAAGTAAATATACAGAAGAACAAAATAGCTATCAATTTCGAAAACAACATACCAAAAAACTGTTAAATTATTAAATTTTAATGCTTATAAGTTCATGTGTTTTCAAGAAATAAAATAATGCGATAATTTAAAAAGGAAAAAGTTTTTTGAGTTGTATCTGGAGTTTATTAAAAGTAGAATATAAAGTTTTACTAAGAATGTTTTACTATGAACGTTATTAAAACAGTCTTAGTAATGATACTTTAATAGTAAAAGTGATACTTTGATTAATATAAAAAATATAACTTTTAACAGTTCAAATGTATGTCATCTAAGTAAGGCTTCAGTAAAATGTATGCCTTATTGAGAAAAATGCTTGAAACAAACACTAAAAATAATTCAAGTGTCAAAAAAGATCAATTTAAGTGAAATCGATTTTATTTAAATTCTTAATTTTTAAATTATCATAAAAACTGATACAATTTTTTTAATTAAGTATAATAAAAATATATTGAGACATTACATAATAAACTTAAAATATAGGAATAGAGATTCCCTTTATAAAAAATTTAATGTTTCATTAAAGTATATTTACGGATGTACAAAGCTAGACATGTGGCACCGTTCATAAAAGACATGCAAAATATTATTTTCAGTATCAAATTTAAGAGCCAAGTTGTCACATCTGATTGCATGATGCCTAATTACTTCTCAGTTCGCAAATTATTAATATAAGAGTACGTGTAGTTGGTATCATTATGGGACAAACTTAACAACACAAATAACCATTAAATTCTCAATGCATACTGTGTTGTCAGCTATCTCTTTTGCACATTGACATATAGATTATTTTCTTAATTAGAAATTAAAATTAAACAGCATACAGATGAAAGATACAGTCGAGATTTTTAACCAATTTCTAATGATTTGATAATTTTTTTAAATATATAGCTCAAAGTTGTGTCTGCATGTCTCAAATATATTTCATCCTTTTTTAGGTTTTACATAAATCAGTGAAAACCATTTTATTGTTTTAGAAAGTCTGGTTGGTGTAGCAGACTCAGACAACAACAATTAATTAAAGAAGCATTTTCCAAAAATGAATTAGATTTCAATTGGAAAAATGAGTTGTGTGAAATTGAGAATTGTAAAATCAAAAGTCGTGTGTTTAAAGAATTTACACCACATTTAGAAAAACATGCATTCTTAATAGATTGCACAATTTATAAAGGTAACTTTACAATGTTGCATAATTTTTTACGTCACATTAATGAAGTAAATAAAGACGAACGTAGAGTGAAATAATTTTTTATTTTTATCTAATTTGAGCGAAATTGTCTTTTTTACTATTATTTCACTCAAAGTATCGTGAATAAAACTGTTTTTTATAAAACCGTCTAAGTAATAATATTCTTGGATTTCTATTAAGGTTTAATTAAATTTAGCAGAAATGGATGGTGGAAACTTTAAACTAACTTATTATTTTGTGTTTATTGTTTTATATTAACTTCCTTTATGAATGACTTACGTTTCACAAAATATAAAATTTTCTAGATATTTGTGTTTCTTAAAGCTGGTTTAATATTTTGTAATTAATTTTAATTTTTTTAGGTAAAAACGAAAACATGATTATTGAGGAAACTGATGTCTGATGGAGATGTCGAATTTACAGAGATAATAGAATGTTAAGCTAACAAAAATTACATTTTTCAATCTTTACCGTAGAGGAATTGAATGCGAAAGAACATTGATTTTTACATGTTTTATAACTCATTCTATAAGACGAATTCAAGAAGTGATCTGCAATGCTACATATGCTGCAATGTATGCTCCACTTTAATAAGTAGCTGCTTATAAACGCTAAATGGAATAGAAAGTGCATTCTTAAGATTTTCTCTTTCAATTTTTACCAAATTCTTTAATGATAAACATGGCCATCTAACAGATACCACAGTGAGAAATGTTTTATTTAGCACATTTTCTTCTTTAATAGTAGAATATAAAGTATCATTACTAAGACTGTTTTACAAATGTACTAAATAAAACATTTTTCATTGATGAAACGATTTCAACTAATAATTCCATTTTTGTCCCCTTATTGACCCAATATTAGCCCTGTTTTGACACTTTTAAACCTAATTTTGACCCACTTTTGCCCCATTTTAATTTAATTTTGACTGAATTTTGACCCACTTTTGTGAGATAAAAAAGTCTACAGGTCTACAGACACACACACACTAATCCTAAATCTAATAGCTGACTTTTACAAAGTGAGATAAAAATCAAGCAAAATGGCCAAAATTAAGGATAAAATTAAATTTAAATTTTCCTGTAATTGCAGTTAATAAGAGATTTTCACACTCAAAATGCAAAAAAATTTGAGTTATAACAGGTAGAGTTTACAAAAATCGGGTTACAAATTCAATGACTTCAAACTCTATTTTTTAAAGTGTTAAATTCTGGTTATAAATTGAGGAAATGTTATAAAAAACAACAAATTCAGTTTAAAAACACAAAAATTAATACAATATATCCTCTCAAACTATACAAATGTTAATTAGTTAATAAACGTTAGTTACAAATTCATTTTCTTTTTTATGTATAATTTGATTTTATATTTTATTACTTCAATTATTTCCGTTAGCGATTGCCTTTCCGTAGAGATCGATATTTTTGTTATTGTCGATATTACTTGAGTGGCGATCCATAGTTACCCAAATTCTGAAGTGCTAGAGGGGGTCATATCCTTAGAATATTAATTTTTATGAGGAGGGGTCGAAAACTCATCTGATTTAAACGACAATTTTTTTGTCGTTAGGCGAAATAATTATTTTCATACATAAAACAGCACATTTTCAATACTATTTGGTGGCGATGTTTAAATGAAACCAAAAAGTAATATATTAACAGCTTTCAAATGAATCCTATTATTGGCACTCTAAATAGTTTACACAAAGAGTTTTGAGTGTTCGGAGAAGTTATATAATACAGTATAACCACACTAGTATTGTTAAAAATTAACATAACAGTCTATTTTTAGTAAATTCTGTTTTAAGTAAATAACATAACATTTTTCCAGTTTAAGACAATATAATTACTAGAAGTTTTTTGCGCGCTCTGACTACTAATTAATGCGATTCGAGCTCATATAAAAATTACACGCTTCTAGTTTATAAAATCAAAAAGTAAGCAAATGGTAATTCAATTTGGGGCTCTAATAATTTTTAAAATACTTTTCGCTATTTTAAAGCTGTGTAGCCACGTTTGCCGCATTTGTCGTTGGGGTCTTTTTCCACAATTGTTAAATTTAAAAATCAATAGACAATTTTAAAAATAGTAATGACGCTCTAATACTTTAGTTAAGCTTAGACGCATTTAAGCTCAAGAACACTGGCGCCACAAAAACAAATATGACCGTAAGCTATCGATTTGCGAAACAATTCGATTAAATGGTTTCGTTGTTCATACGAAACTGACGACTGATGCGCGTCAACCAACGTTCCGATTGTATTCATCATACACGTGTAATCATAGCCACACCAAAAATCGTAGTATTTATTCGGCTTAAAGTTTGGGTGAAACTTCAGTTTCTGTATCTCTTGTTTGATCCATAACAGCGAAAACAGAACGGTTAGCACATCGATGTACGAACCAGTTGTTGCCTGTCTGATCAAAAATTGGCTGAAAAGCCAAAAATTTCTGGACATCAAATTCGTTAACAATGTTTCTTTCTTTGAACCGAAATTTACTTTAAACTGTAGGTCACTTTTTTTGAA
Source organism: Phthiracarus laevigatus (assembly GCA_034700185.1). Classification (NCBI taxonomy): domain Eukaryota; kingdom Metazoa; phylum Arthropoda; class Arachnida; order Sarcoptiformes; family Phthiracaridae; genus Phthiracarus; species Phthiracarus laevigatus. The sequence goes on along the minus strand of JAQIXJ010004910.1, from coordinate 5,021 downwards.
AAAAATCTGAATTTCGTTGATGACCTCTTCAATAGTTTGGCGCTCTTCCGCGTTCGCTGCATTTTTGTGCGCACTTTCGATAACTAGACTCAGCGAATCTTTTAAATCGCACTTATTCTTCCACATATGATTGATGATGTCATTGGCGTTATCCGCTTCACCCGTCAATAGGAAATTAGTGAATGAACATTCTTTGAGGTTTGTGTGGAATAGTTTTTTGCACGATTTCACTAATCTATCGGTCAATTTTGTTTCGGCCATCTTTAAGGGTTTAAAAATTATAAATAACAATTATCAGATTAATTTTTAAAATTCACATTCATTACTGACATCTATTTAATCGAAATATCATTTATAACATTTTATGATCCCTTAGTAGCAGAGATGATAACACAGAAAATTGTTTACACTTTTGATGCGCTTTAACGCAGAATGTGATCATCAGATGTGATTTTGTAGCTTTAACATTCATTATAACTAACTCGTTAGTTGAACACATACATAATGCAATTCATGGTTAGTACAGAGGTAGAGTTAAATAATGTACACAATTATCGTGAAGGTTATAATAGTTAAGTGATTGCACGCTCAATATTATATATCAAATTCCAGCGAAATAAATATATTCTTTGGGTAGTATTTTAATTTTTTTATTGACAAAAAGAACTTATCAGTTAATCGAGTCTAAGTGCCTTATGTTTTTCCTTTTAAAGGTTGTTTAGTTTAATTGTAATCTTGAGTATACAGTAATTAACGATGTTTGTGCGTTTGCGCTGTTCTCACTACCACTTGAAGAATTGTTACAAAAAAACATTTCGGTGTACTTTTGAATTTTGAATAAGAAAATATGTACACTGCTTAAAGAATAGGATATTTAATTATTGATGACATAATCGTTTTTAAATTAAATTTTAAATTATAACCTATACGTGAGGAATATCAAATGTGCGACAAAATATTTTGGTTTTCTCAGAAATAATCTCTCGGCGCTGTTTTTTTACTTACATTGAAAACTAAAACAATACGATCAAATAGATATTTATTGACATAAATTGGCAAACAAACTAATGATTTGTTGGATTCATTTTTAATGTTTAAATTTACAATTTAAGATTAAGTTATATTTCAATTAAATATAAGTCTTAATGAGTTTTAAAAATGATTCTAAAATTTATAATTTGTAAATTAACCAAAATAAACAATTATGGGTAAATAATTAAAGAAATTAAATTAAACTATAAACTATATAAAGTTTAAATAATATAACTTAACATATCTATTTAAAATTTAAATCTCATTTTCCATATGATTGAGTTTTTCTCAATAGGCTACGGTTTGGCGACATAGACCATGCGGTATCGACACAGTTCACCCAATACGCTATTGTTTTCTTAGCCAAGTTTACCAAACGTTTTTCTTCTTCCAACGTTATCATTCTTGCGTCAACTAACTTACATGTTTTCTCCATATAGAAATTTAACTGATTATTGGTACAACACAAGTCGTAGAGATAATTCGGTTTAAAGTTTGGGTGATTTTTTACTTGAACTATCAGTGTTTCGATATACGTTAACGCGTATATAACAGTATACAAACCATTTAAAGAGCCATTAATGGTCTCATGCATCAAGTATTGACTAAACATCCAAACATCCTTCACAACCAAATTCGATAACACACTGTCATCTAATGCACCACATTTTTCCTTAAATTCTAGATCTTTTTGCTTCATTATTATTTGACTTTCATTAATTAACTCTTCGAATGCTCTCTTCTCTTCTGGTGTCTCAGCTCTCTTCAGACCGCTTTCGAATAGTATAAAACATGTACTTCTCATATCATAGCTTACTTTCCACATATGTTTCAATACGTTTTTCGCGTCACTATCTTCGCCGGTCAATAGAAATCGGTATAATTTTGATTTTGTGAAAAACTTGTCAAATAACTTCTTCGAAGATTTTTCAATTTTTTCATAAAAATAGTTTTTCGACATCTAAAGCATCAGATATTTATAGAACCACTCAAAACGAAAAAATGCAGATATACATTGTATGATATTACCTCAAAAATTTGTCTCAGATACAAGTATAATCAGATAATAGCTATTGAAAGCTAAGCTATGAGTACATCTTATTTGGCTTATCTTATCAACTCTTAATTATTTAGCATAAATACTAATATGTCTTTTTTATATGAATTATTTTTAATCAATTTTCATAAAATATTAACTCACTTTAAAAACAACGAATTATGCTTACATTATTTACATTATTATCTCAATTAATAAAATTAAAAAAGCAATAGTTAATTCTTTCCACTTTTATTAAAATTTTAAAATAGAAAATAATTGTTACCTTGTGTTCAGAAAAATGCCATTATTAACAACTAAAAGTTTTATACATTCAGTGAAGAAAAGCAATTAACACAAGGGTTATAATAGGGAAGTGACAACTGATAATCGGTTTCTATGAAACAATATTGTCCACCAATTAATTTGTTTCACTGCATTTGATTAAGTAATATACGTGTATTTATACTCCTACAAAACAAAACTATCAGTGAGGAGATAAAAAATATAAAGCACAAAATAAGGAAATTAAATTAAATTGTATACTATATATATAAAGTTTAAATATATACTTTTTCATAAGTACTTTATATATTTATTTAAATATTGAATGTCATTTTCCGCACGATTGAGTTTTTCTCAATAGACTACGTGTTGGCGACTTAGACCATGCGGTATCGACACAGTTCACCCAATATGCTATTGTTTTCTTTGTCAAGTCAAGCAAACGTTTTTCTTCTTCCAGCGTAATAGTTCTGTCGTCAACTAAATTACGTGTAGTTTCCATATAGAATTTTAACTTATCGCCAGTGCAACATAAGTCGTAGAAATAATTCGGTTTAAAGTTTGGGTGATTTTTGATTTGAACTATCAGTGATTTAGTATACGTTAACGCGTATAAAACAGTATACAAACCATTTAAAGAACCATTAATGGTTTCATGCATCAAGTATTGACTAAACATCCAAACATCCTTAACAACCAAATTCGATAACACACTGTCATCTAATGCACCACATTTTTCCTTAAATTCAAGATCTTTTTGCTTCATTATTGTTTGACTTTCGTTAATTAACTTTTCAAATGCACTTTTCTCTAATGGTGTTTCGGCTCTCCTCAGACCGCTTTCGAATAATATAAAACACGTATTTCTCATATCATAGCTCACTTTCCACATATGTATCATTACGTTTTTCGCATCACTATCTTCTCCGGTCATTAGAAAATGGTATAATTTGGATTTTGTGAAAAACTTGTCAAATAACTTCTTCGATGATTTTTCAATTTTTTCATAAAAATAATTTTTCGACATCTGAAGCATTAGATATTTTTAAGAAACAATCAAAACGAAAAAAAATCGGGGTGTTGTACGATATTCGCCAGTATTGTTGTAAAAAATTTAATTAAAAAAATATTTCATTATTGTAAATCATTTAATAAGTTTAAAAGCGCGCTGTTTCAAATTAAATTTAGATTCTTTTATAACTAAGTTAGGTTAGGTTAGGTTAGGTTAGGTTAGGTTATATTATGTTAAGTTATGTCAGGTTATGTCAGGTTATGTTAGGTTATGTTAGGTTATGTTAGGTTATGTTAGGTTATGTTAGGTTATGTTAGGTTAAGTTAGGTTTTGGTTTGGTTATGTTTGGTAAGGTTAGGATTGGGTATACTTTGTATATAAGTATATATAATACTAGTCTTTTGATTTACTTTTTAACGTATTTTTTACAACAATAATTGTTTGAATAATAAAGTAATTATTTTCTACAACAATACTGGCGTATATCGTACAACCACCAAAAATCGATATACATTTTAATTTATTAACTAAAAAAATCGTCTCAAATACAAGTATATACAGGTAATAGTTTTATTGAAAGCTAGGCTAAGAGTATATCTTATTTTGCTTATCTTATCACCAATTGTTAGTTTGGATAAATACTATGTATGTATTTTATTTTATAAGAATAATTTTTTAATCAATTTTCAAAAAAATTAATTCACTTTAAATACAACGCAATTATGCTTACATTATTTACATTATTATCTCAATTAATAAAATTAAAAAAGCAACAGTTAATTTTTTCCACTTTTATTAAAACTTTTAAATAGAAAATAATCGTTACCTTGAGTTCAGAATAATGCCATTTATCAACAAATAAAAAATTTTATACAGTGAGCGAGAAAAGCGAATAACACACGGGTTATGATAGGGATAACAACTGATAATCGGTTTCTATGAAACAATGTTGTCCACCAATTTATTTATTTCGCTGGCATTTGATTAAGTAACATACGTGTATTTATACGCATACAAACCAAAATTATCAGTGACGAGATAAAAAATATACACAAAAATGCGAACTTGATTTCACACGAATATGGCTATAAAATAATATATGTGTGTATTATCAACGTTAAACTCGATAGCGTGTCAATGCTGAACGAAGGTGAACGAGTGGTTGTTGTAAAAAAAAACTTTTTTTAAGATTATTTATTTTTTCTATATTTATAAACTCTTTGATATTAAGATTACATATGCGCATATTCTTTAGCTCACTTTCTTGAAATCTTATGGATTTGACAATGTCTGTCCCTCAGTCTGTCTGTTTGTCTGTCTGTAACGGTGTCCTCACTAATACGACCACTGAAGTTAGCACGTATTTTAATTTAGTTATTTTAGACATGTTCAGAAACTGAAGACTAAATATTAATTAGATTATTTTTTATATAATCTTATTAACTTAGATTAAACTAAAACAAGATCGATACGGTCATAATATCTGACTTTGCGGTTTAAATTTTAGATAGTTTATGGTCGCTCCCTTCGTTTGCTCGCTCCCATTATTTTATATTTTCTGTTATAAGTTAAACATTATTTAAAAGCAGATGAAATCAAAAACAAATCACTTTATTATCGTTTATTAGTGGCATATGCCACTTTAAGTTTTGACAT
>JAQIXJ010004909.1:0-10090 GCA_034700185.1 Phthiracarus laevigatus | reverse complement strand
GCTACTATTACGGAAATTATTTATTTATTCAATAATTTTGAGAATATAACATTTATAAAAATACTAATTATTAAATCGAAATGTAATTATATATTCAATTAAAACATTTATTTAAATAATAATGTAACTTTTACAAAAAAAATGAAAATTTTTAAAAAATAATAACAGTAATTTAAATAAGATTATAAAATTTCGCTTAAAAAGGACAATTTATTTACTATTAATAATTGGAGTGTTTTATGTTTATGTTAGCTATACAACACATTTAAATTTTCGTAAAGTTTAAAAACATCTGCAAAGAAGTTATGTTTTAATGTTGAAATATTGTTTTTAAAAAATAACGTATTACGTTTTTATACTAGTAAAATCTATTTTTTGCCAGTCCCCAATGCTTAGGTATAATATATTTGACAACATTAATAAACACATTAAAAAAATTAGATTACAGTATATATTATATTTTAATGTTGAGCTTACTGTTAAACTTGCTTCTGATATTTACAATAAATTATAAAACAAATGTTATGCTTTCAAATTTTGAAGTTTGTTAGTATTTATTTTAATTAATTTTATCATTTTTATTACTTTTTTATTTCATTTCATTTCAAGTTTCCATTCTTTATTTTAGCATTTTTATTTTGAAAGTTTTTAATTTTAGATTTAAATTCTTGGTTATTTTTTTAAGAAAGTAAAATTAAATAAATCGTAAGAAATCTAAAATTTATTTTAATAGAAAAGTTAAAAAATATTGCAATTTTACTTATACTTGCAAAAAAGTAGCTACACTATATAAAACACAGAAACTAAAAGTAAGACTGTTTCTGTCGCAATGAAATACAGTATCATTTTAAAAACTGTTTATTTAATTTTTTTCAAATTTTCAATATATTTTATTTTCTTAAAACTTTGTATTAATTATGAAAACCTTAGATCCACATGAACTTTAATTCATTTTAGAATTTTTTTGACATTTTTAAACATTTATTGAATATGATATTGAGTTTCCATAAACTACAACCTACCATAATAACCATAAATTACACTTAGAACAATGCACATTCACTAGGAACTGATCGTAACACCTCTTCTTCCAAGTCTGTACTGTGGTAAATCTGACGTTTATTGAAGAATAACGTGGTAAAATATATACTTATTACCTACTATAATAACCGTAAATCACACTTAGAACAATGCACACTCACTAGGAACTAATCGCCACACCTCTTCTTTCAGGTCTCCAAAGTGGTAAAACACTTTCAAAAGTGTGCAATGTTATTAGCAATCATTAAACAAAAAGAATTATTGTGATAAAATGCTAATTTGTGTACTTTGATTTATTTTAATGATTAAAATGATAGGCAATTCCTTAATACTACTAAAACTTATAAATTTCAATTAAAAAACTCTATTTTTGTGATATTTTAATTTTATGATAGCATAATTATAACTTTGTAAATCAAATAATAAATACCTAGAATAATATTTTAAACCAATAATAGTTACAAGCGAAATCCCTTTTGTTTGAAATTTTCTTGTTAAAATAATATTTAAAATTCTAAATGTATACATTCTAAATAATATCATACTTTTTAATATATAATAATGAGATAAATTAAATAAAGATTATTGAAAATTTGTTTTAACGTTTCTATTTTTTTAAAATTAAGAGATGAGTGTAATATGCTAACTAATTACTAAAATAAATTATTGTTAAACATATGTAACAAAAACCTATGGATTATTATCAAATTGATCATAAATATTAATTTAATATCATTTAAGAACTGTAAATCAAATATATTATAAGTTATAGTTACTCACTATTTAGTTTATACAAATTTTATTTGGTTGTGATGACCCGCAAGTTATTATAACTTTAATTAACTCTTTTTTAGATATTCATATGATGTAAATTTTTAAAATATCAATAAAAATATTTAATTTTGCACTCCACTACCAACAAATACAATATTTATAGTCGGTTTAAAACATATAAAAGTAATAATAAATTAATTTTGTCTTATAAACAAAATCCAAACCATATTTTAAAAAAACAAAGTTTCAAAAACATTCAAAATGAAAATTATTTTACTTTTTATTTAAATATTGTTTACAGAAAATGATATATTGCTACATCAGTTCCTACTTAGTTTGAAAAAACGCGTTCAAGATTATAAATATTTCTAACAATAAATGTTTAACGTCAATATCTTCCAATAATACATCAATGTCGTTGTCGAATGCATGGTCATACTCCAAATCGTTTTTAACGTAGATTTAATTTGGTGTTTTCGCCTATTTGCGTGAATCACATTTTGTTTTGTTATTGTAATAATAACTAACTTTTAATGTTTTTCATTAAAATAAGCATAAATAACGAACACAGATAAACAATTAACTTACAGTAATTAAAATTAAAGCAAAATAATTATCTAAGCTAATATTTTTTTCTGTTACATAATAGTTTATTACTGCTCCACAAACTCATTGTATATATTCAAGTCATAGATATTAAGAAGGACCCAGATATGTTTTCGGCTACTATAAAACATAAGCGTAACAACACGCTTTATAAAATAATATAAATACAAACATTAAGTCTCTTTGAGCTCAGTCACATCCTTAAGTTGTGAGTTTGTTAAACTTAAAACTAACTGTTAATATTGTATTTGTTATTCATAATTGATCGGATTTAAAAACCAAACGCGTGAATTATTATTTTATTGATCTGTCCATAAAATATTGAAACGCTATAATGACAAGTAATTACGAAAATAAAACTTCAGTTTGAATATTAATAAAGAAAACATAAACGTAACAAGCTCGATACTGTCTTAATATCTGACTTTGCTGTTTAAATCTAAGACAATATATGGATGCTCCCTCTCTTCGTTTGCTCGCTACCATTATTTTATATTTTCTGTTATAAGTTAAACATTATGGTAAAAGCAGATGAAATCAAAAAACATCGCTTTAGTATCGCTTTTTAGTGTCATATGCCCCTTTAAATTAAGACATTTTTGCCGAGTTTCCCCTATGTTGACTAGAATTTGAGTTATTTTTGAGATTACATAACAATATATATACTGCAAATAGCGGCATATGCCACTTTTATTATTAATTAAATTTTGTCATTTTAGTCTAGTTTTGCCCATATCGTCCAGTTTTTGGGTAATTTTTGACACTTTTGAGTCTGCAAGTCATTATTATAACATCAATAACCGGCATAAGCAACTTTTTGAATTAATTATATTTTGTCATTTAAGCCTAATTTTTCCCATTTTGGCTAGTTTATCGGTAATTTTTTTGCCATTTTGAGTCTGAAAATCACTATTTTTATAGCAAAACCGGCATATGCCACTCAACTTTTATTCTTAATTTTGCTCATTTTTGCCTAAATGTATATATTTTGGCCAGTTTTTTGAAGTTTTTTGGCGTTTTTTGGCGTTTTTTGGCGTTTTTTGCTACTTTATCAACAAAATGCGGCTATAATCACTCAAATTTTAACCAAATTTTTGGCTATTTTTATCAGATTTTTGCTTATTTTTACACAATTTTGTATAGTTTTGACACCGTTAATGCCATATTTATGTCAATGAAGTATTTTTGACCGTATATTTTGTTCTATTTGACTAATAAATTCCCTTAATTAGCATAAGAAAAAGGTGAACATCCTTTTATTTAAGTAAGCAATAGTTAAATTACCTTAATTAGAGTAAAAATCAAAATCCCTTTATTAGCATAAAAAATAGGTCAAAATCCCTTTATTAGCATAAAAAATAGGTCAAAATCCCTTTTTTATAGTAGGAAATTTTTAAAATCCCTTTATTAGAGTTAAGACCAAAATCCATTTATTAGCATAAGAAATAGGTCAAAATCCTTTTATTAAGTAAGAAATTGGTAAAATCCCTTTATCAGAGTTAAGACCAAAATCTCTTTATAAAAGTAAGAGTGTGCACATACAGACAGACGGACTGTCGGAAATTCATATATCTGACAAATTTGCAGTCAGATTAAAAAAATATAAACAAGAGTTGTTAAACTTCAATGATTACAGTTTAAATTGTCTTTTACTCAAGTATTTGTAATTTAGTTTGAATTTGAATATTTTCAATTTAGCTATTTTAATTTATTTTAATTTTAATTGTGTTTTGCTTTTGCTTTCAACGTTGTTTTTTATTTGCTTACTTTCACTTTTGATTTTCATAATTGTTTTAATTTCACTTATCTTTTACTCTCATTTTTGCTATTGAATTTAACTTAAATATTCGCATATCAAAAGAATAAATCTTGCGTTTTCTCGTAATTTTTAATATCAATTACATACATATTCTATTTAGATTTAATACTTTATCTAAGTATAGAGCTTTAATTAATCAAAATATTTTTTTTATTTAATTTGATTTATTGATAAAGAATAAAACTATAATAGCACAATTCTTGTCATTAAAAATTACTAAATATTAATAAATAAAATTTAACTAATAAAGCCTCAATCATTGTATGGAATGTTATTATTAACACTATCTATTTTGGTTTAAAGCAATTGCAATTTCTGTTCCGTCACCGCTTCGACTTTAAGTAAACATATTTTGTAAACAAAGAAACACAATTATGAAACTATTAAAATCATGGAAACTTTTGCCATGAAAAACATTAAATAAAGCTTGTCATTATTTGTATAGATGTATTATAGATAATAAAGAGGGCATATAACTCATTTATGACAATAATTTTAAAAAACAATGTTAACATGTTTATATTAATTGTTAATATTTATCGTTACTCATGATATAAGTAAAATAGTAAATAATTTAAAATCTTTCAGTTTTTAAAATACAATTTCTATCATTTATTTATTCCTCACCTTTTTGTAATAAAGTAATTAAACTTCGCATAGATAAAACCTAGCAGTTTACATACATTGTTTTTTAAACAGGTCAATTTACATAAATAAAGAATAACATTTAAAATGAGTTTGAAATGTTATTAATGAGTGAAACACATTTATATACTTTATACTTGATTAAAATTTTTAAAAAATTTATAAATTAATCCTTTAGATGAACAATCAAAAAATTATCAAATAAACTAAAAAAACTAATGGTGATCATTTTTTTAAGTAGTTTTATTTTTTTATTTATTTATTGTTGTAATGCTGAGATCTTGTATTAGATAATGAAAATAATTGTATAGTGAAATCATGTATGAATATATGAAAATATGAGCTCTACAGTATATGAATGAATATGTCGTTTTTGTTTATTTTAAAAAAGAAAATATTTAATATCCTGTTAAATTAAGCATTAAAAAATAACCTAGTTTCATATTTTGTCAAAAAGTTGTGAAAATGGTTTACTTGCTTCAATAGATGATTAATTTTTAGTAAAAATTTATGAATATAATTTTACAGCAGACATTTTGATATTACTATTTAACTTTATAACAATAATTTTTAGCTCTATTTTCCATATAAAACTCAAGCTAATGGTTTTTACCAAGTACGTCTGACTAAACGTTATCACTGTTAAATTAATAAAGACATTTCTCATATTTTTTATATATAGAATTATTCTTAAATATTTGCTTTGAAATTTATAATATTTATGATTTAACAGTATAAATTGATCTCTCTATTAATTTATAGTTAGGGTTTCTTAAATCTATCAGATTTATTAGTTTTGTTATAATGATAAATTAATTGCCAACAATTGATTGTAAATTAGAAAATTAAAATATATAATTGGATTTTCATTTAATAAATTACATTGTAAAAAAGAGATCGATACGGTCATAATATCTGACTTTGTAAAGTTAATTTCAGTTAGTAAATGGTCGCTCGCTCTCTCCGTTTGCTCGCTCCCATTAGTTTATATTATTTTTCAAAAAATAAAATTTTTATTTATAATTTCAGTTTTTTACATATAACAAGCCAATAATCAATTCTATTTTTAAAATTATAGTCTTTATAATTACAATGAAAAATGGAATATCCCGATCGGTTTTTTGGCTGTTTATATCAAATTTTTATAATTTTTGTCCAAACTGCTACTATAAAAACGGAATATCCCGTTCTGATCTTCGACTATTTTTACCCTATTTTTATCATTTTGGTCCAAACTGCTACCATAAAAACGGAATATCCCGTTCCAATTTTTTAGCTATTTTACCCTATTTTGGTTATAATTTTCGGTAATGTTACTATAAAAACGGAATATCCCGTTCAAATTTTTAGCTATTTTACCCTATTTTGGTTATATTTTTCGGTAATGTTACTATAAAAACGGAATATCCCGTTCAGAATTTTAGCTATTTTTCCCCATTTTGGCCATTTTTGCCTAATTTTTCCCATTTTATCCTGTTTATTGCCTATTTTTACCCGACTTTTGCCCCATTCTGTGGATTTCTTTTAGCCCGTTTTGATCAGAAAATCCCTTAATTAGAATAAGAAATCGCTTAAAATCCCTTTATTAGAATAAGATATAGGCTAAAATTCCTTAATTAGAATAAGATATAGGTAAAAATCCCTTAATTAGAATAAGAAATAAGTAAAATCCCTTTATTAAAGTAAAGATTACAATCACTTAATTAGAATAAGAGTGCGGACAGACGGAAAGACAGACAGACAGACAGACAGACGGACGGACATACCCAAATCCATATATCTGTCTAAAAAGTCAGAAAATTATGATTGTTCATTATTAATTTAATATTAAAATATATATACAAACCAGAAAAATTGTGGAAATAACGTTAACTCATTTATAAAATAAACTTTTTATACTTATTACAACAAATGCAAATAGAATGTATTTTATTTCAGCGCATTAGCAAATGGTTTCAGACAAAACAAGTTTTTAACCAAAAGTAAAAACACAATTGACTGATATGTTTGCAATTTTTTTGTATCATAATCATTTTATTACTCTAATATAAACATATTATTGATTCAACTGCTGTAGAATAATAGAGTGCATAACATTTTGAAGACTAGACCTGGAAAAAATATCGGGACGGGACAGGACAGGATCGGGATTCATAAAATTTTTATGGGATTTATCGGGACGTGATAGCACCAAGGAAATATCGGGACAGGACGGGATTGTACAATGGAAATATCGTGACAGGACGGGATTGTAAAATTGGTTGACTTAATCCCGAGTGTCTATAAATGATAGACGTTTTTTATAAACGTGGTCGAATATTAATTTTTTTCAATTTTAAGCAAAATTTCAGTGAAATTCCTTATATTGCATATTATATATAAGTAATGATTTATTATTAACGAAATCTGAATAAAGTTTTTTCGATTAAGAAACAACTTTATATTCATAAAAATAAAATAGCATCGGGACAGGACTGAACTAAATATTTCTTTAAACAGAGCGGGACAGGACAGGACTACTACTTTAATTTAACGATACTGGACCAGAGATCGCGGAGACGAGATATGTTCAGAAATAGTTTTCCCGTTTCCAGTTTTACACACTTATTGCAATCAACAGCAAACGCAATTGTTATAATTTTAGGCGCCTGTCTGTAGCCTATTGGAAATGAATAGTTACAATAATTATGTAACTAATACTGTAGCTATAAAACGAATGCTCAATCTCGTTACATGCAGTAGACAGGCAACAGTGGAACGGCGCTTAACATCTCTGCCTATGATAATGTGTGAGAGAGATAACGATCATAACGCTGTCGCGGAGCCAATTTATAATGCGTTATGTATAATAATTCGCTCAGTGGCGGAATTATATCTCACCTCCGCGATCACTGTACTGGACGGGACTCTCATATTTAAGGTTTTTGCACCTTTATTGAAGACAGGTTTCGTTCACTGTAAATTTGTAATAGTGTTGTATAGTATTCTTGGTATAGGAATAGGAATAGAATAGAAATACACGAAAAATGATCGAAAGAAAAGAATAGGAATAGAATACAAACAAAAAATTTGATAAAAGAATAGAAAAGGAATAGAATAGAATAAAAAAAATTATAAAAGAATAGAATAGGAATAGAATAGAAAATAATTATTTATTAAGGAATAGAATAGAATTCTATTTTGATTTTAAAGAATAGAATAGGAATAGAATATAATTAGAAAAGTTGGCATATAAACAACACTTATTTGTAATCGCGTTGTATATTTGTGGTATAATCTGCATAATTCAATATATGTTTATATACTATTGAATTATTTTATTATTTTATATTAAAGATGCACATGTCTTGGTACTTAAGGGTCATAACGAAAACCCTGACATAAACGTGGGACTAACAAACAATTTGGGACCTGAACTTTAGATTTTTTTAAGATCGTCCAGGTCTTTATAGATTGAACCCGGACTTGGGACACATTTACATTAATTTTAAGTAAACAACGAGTAATGTTATTAGTAATTCAACTTTTTTATGCAATTATGAATTTCCTGTCAGATCTATAAAACAGACTAAAAAATTATTATAATGTGTTTGAGCTCATAGAAATTTTTTTTTGATGTATTTAATATTAAAACTTATTTAGAACTTGCATTTTATGCATATTATTTTTTCAAAATCTTCGGAACTCGATCATAAACCTGCTATGACCTCGATCCAAATAGAAAAAACATGGTTTTGGACCTTTTAGAATTTTAAGAACTTGGACTCAAACCTGAACCTTAAAGGACCTCGAGTCTCGCAGTCATAAAAGTCCCAAGGCGTGTTTTGTGCATCTATATTTTATATGTTTTCAAAATTTATGGTATCATTTTTAAAAAATGTAATAATATTCAAATGATCATAAAAAGATTATAAATCATTTGAAAGCAGAAGTTAAATAAGGAAACTCCGATAGTAATGAAAAAGTTCTAAAGATTTAGTTAAATTATAATTTCTACAAATTTTTTCTAAAACATTATAAAACTACTATTACATTAAAACCGTTACATTATTTGCAACTTTCAGTTTTTATACCATTTTTTGGAGCTAATCATAAATGGAATTTATCTTTTTTACTATTTGTTTTAGGTTCAAAATTATACAAAAATTTCGATTGAGATTTTTATTTAAACAATTTTTCTATAATATTAAATTCTTACTTTTATCTTCTGTAAATCAACATTTATAATCACTAAATCGTAATTTTCTTGAGACGTTTCGAAATTCAGCTGTATGTTTCAGCACTTATTTTCAATCAAACAATTACTTTTATACTTTTAATAATATATTTATTTAAGATTTAATTTGTGACAATTATTAAACTTTTAAAAAGTCTCAATTCAAGCCAACAGTTTCGTTTAACTTACTGTTAAACATTTTTCAAGTCTTATTGATCGTGTGATGCGAGCGAACAGTAGAGTTGGGAACTTTTGTTTTATTATTTGTGAAATTTAAAACTTTAGAAAAAATAAATGAAAGTTTCCAACAATTTTTAAATTTCAATCTTTTATTAAAATATATTAAAAATATTATTGACAAAAAACAAGGAAAATAATAAATAAATTTTAATTTTTAATGACCAAAAACTCGACAAAAAATTTTAAACTATTATTCTTATTATTATTATTAATAGCAATAACACGATAATACACTCATAACTAGCGTAAACTTTATGATTATTTGAAAAGACATTAACTGGAAAAGAAACTTCTGTCTTTTTTCTTTTTTAAAAATAACACACACAACATTTATAATGTTGTATATTTTCAAGCAATAACATTGATATTATTTAAAATTATAAATATATTTATATATTTAAAAATATACACAAATACTATATTAATATATGTATTAAAATTTATTTCGCTCTGATGCCTGTTTGTCACGCAATAAAACTATTAGTGAAAGAATTTTTCGGAACGCGCCCATTTATTTGACATACAACAGTATATCACATCTATTTTTTCCTTATTGATTTTTTTCGAGTGCAAGTTTTAACTCTATTTGGAGCAAGAATTTTTGTGTTTTTAGTTTTTATTATCATAATTATTAGAATCATATGATAACAAGAGTAGTAAGGTTACAATAATAACCGAAGAATTTGCATAAAATGCAATTAAAAAACTTATATATGTGGGTCACTAAAACTACACACACACATCTGAAA
>JAQIXJ010004908.1:0-10092 GCA_034700185.1 Phthiracarus laevigatus | reverse complement strand
AAAATTGAAATCAATAATGTAAACCAACAATAGATTTAAAGCCAAAGTGAGCTCATTACTAATGTTCATTCTTGTTTAACTTATTAATATTTAATTTAGAATAGTTTTGTAATATATTTGTTATATAATTTATTCGTGCACATAACGAAGTGAAACCACAGTAAAATTTTTAAATCGTACAATTTTTAAGATTATTAGTTTTATTTACTTCTAAATTGTTTAAAATTAATTTTACTAATAAGCCATATAATACAAAATAACTTATACACAAAAATCAAAAGTTATAAATTTAGTTTACCTCTTAACCCTAACTCCTGATCGGCAGGTGTTCGCAGGCATTTTAATAAAGGGATTTCACATATTTCTTATGTTAATAAATGGATTTACCATCTTTAGTATATCTGTGACATTCGTAAACTTAAAATCGATGGATTGAAGACAGACTCCAATAATAAAAATTCAAACAATAGTATTAAAATTAAAAAAGTTTTTTTAAACTTTATTGTTAAAAATTGCAGGCTATATATAATCAGTAAAAGTTTCGCGTAAAATTGCCTTAAAATACATATTTAAAAGTTATGGTATAACTAATTGCTCTTCACAACCTTTAGGCGCGATCGTAATTGCTTAGAAATTATATCTGAAATTAATATTTAAAATATTAATTACTTTAAAAAAAATAAATTGGTTTATCTTGAAAATTATACATTGTTAATGCGCGCAAACTTTTAAAATTTTTTTGCTTTTAATTGTATTATTGTTATAAAATTTTTACAATCAACACAATCATTTGCATACAATTTTAAAGTTTAATTTGGTTTAATCAATTAAACATTTTTTAAGAGCTTAAAAATTAATAGTATTTTATTAATTTTTTACTAGAAAAATTATATTTAATTTAAAGTTTACCCGTTATGCACGTTTTTCTAAAAAATAGCTTAAATATTTTTTAAAAATTATAAACCCATAAAACGACACAATCAAAGATCGCTCACTTTTTCCTATATTAATGCAAACTTATGTGACAAATTAGTTTTAAACTCCATGTTGTAAGAATGACAAATCGATTTATTAATATAACAAATCGGTGAAATCCCTTTTATTAATATAAAACTGCAATCTTACAGGAGATATGCCGAAACCTTAAGCTCCATTTTTACGCAAATAGTGAGCTAAAAACAATAACTCTTCATGTGCAGTATAACATGCGCCAAATGCAAGAGTTATTATTGCTATGGAGAGAGGATGCGTACATTGAGCTAAAGCGCTTTAAAGTGAGGATTCTTAGTGCTACTCGTTATTATTATATATCGCGTCAACACACTTACTATCAGTTTTCATTTATAAAAGTAACAAAACTTTCATTTTCAGTGAAAAAAAGAAATGTATTTTTATTATCGGATATTATGCGCGAAATAAAGAATACAAAAACTATCTTAAGAAATTCCAGAATCACTTTAATTCTTTGTTTAATTTAATTGTTAATAGTAGAAAACAAAAAATAAAAGTTTGTGGAATTATTAAAAAATTTTGTTTACATAATTTTTTGCTCTGCAAATAATAAAAAATATTAATAAAAGTGTAAGAATATATAATATACTTACTATAAATAAGAAGTCAGTGGAAAAAGTCTTTGCTCTAAAGCTATGATAAAACTTTTTAAACGCTATTATTATCATTAAAATATTGTGTTTATTCACCTATTAATTAACAAAAATAATAGTTGATTAGGATTTAAATAATGGATCCAATACAGTACGCGGAAAAAGTGTTACAGAATAATATGAGTTCAGTGTCGAAACAATTGCCACCACTGGACGCACTAGATTTCTGGCCGTGGCAGGTGATCATCATATGTCTATACTCAACCACAGCATTCGTATCGCTGGCCAGTAATTTAATCACAATATTAGTGTTAATAAAAGGCGATCGCATATCATCAGAGTTGTGGAAATATTTGATTAACTTGTCATTATCGGATATCGCAATGTCTATATTTTCCATACCATTCACATACACTGATTTTATGTTCGGTCGATGGATATTTCCTCCGCAGTTATGTCCTATTGTTAACTTCGCGCAGTTATGTTCAGTGTTTGTGAGCGTATGGACGCTAACCATTATCGGTATCGATCGGTAAGTCAACATTTATTAATTATAAATTATTTCTAAAAAAATCAATGCAATTATTTAAAAGTTTAATTATTAAGTTATTCAAATCTTATAAAATTAGTACTTTGAACATTTTATCAGTAAAGACTCATTTAGTAGTTGCAATAATCCAGTATATTTCATAATTTTTACGAAAAGGCGAACTTATGGATTTGACAATGTCTTTTCGTCCGCCTGTGACGGTGTCCACACTAGCTCGATCTTTGAATTTAGCACGTATTTTATATTCGTTAATTTTGACTTTTTTTTGGAAAACTTTAGATTAAATATTAAAGTATTTTTTAAATAACTTATTAGCTTAGATAGAACTATAAAATGTAAGCTCTCTATGATTGTGCCTTTCTTTTTTAAATATTAATTTTAAAACCTGTTTAAACAATAATTTTGTTAAATTCGTGTAGACATTTGTAAATTTTACAATTGTGACATTAGTAGAAAATTATGTTCTCATTTTACCAGCCTTCGGGCTGGTAAATATGAGTTTATACGTCGAAAATATATATATTAAAATATTATACCAATGTTTATTATTATTAGCTCTTGTAATTAATATAATTTTTTAAAATTATAACCTAATCTTTAAAATGTTATTGTACAACAATATTAAAAAAGTGTTAATTATTGATCAAATACTGTTTGTGAATTGCGTTTGCATAGAAATATGAACGTTTAAATTGTTTTTGACACCAAATGGTGAATACATGGTGGTGTGTGTTGATTTAGCGAACACACAAACACATCCGAATTTTCGCACAAAAATCATTTTATGAATAATTTCAAAACATTTGTCTTCGTAGAAATTTGAGATAAAAAAAGTGTTTAACTTTGTCAGAAGTTTTGAAAATTTTTGGAATGAAAGGAAAATAAAGAGCAAAGTGCAAGCTCATAACATCTCATTATATATATAATGACTACTATTTTTCAAAATATTTCAAAAGATTTCCTCTGTTATCCTTATTATACTAAAAGAACTCTCTCTCTCTCTCTCTCTCTCTCTCTCTCTCTCTCTCTCTCTCCCCGTCACGCTCTCCTACAATATTAAAATCAGCTGCGAACGTTTCCTAACAATATCTGAAACTTTTAACCTTTTGTATTACACGAAAAAGGATAAGCACATACATTTTTGTGTTAAGTTATTTTACTTACGCTAAGCATATGAGCATTGAAGTGAAACAAATATTTTTCAATTTTCAAAACGTAAGGTTGGCTTCTCATTTTGCAAAGCGAGAGCAAACAAGTTTCGCAGCTATTCTCATTTTACATTAATGCTATATTTTTCTAAAAAATTTTATAAATATGTTCATAACTTTTATTCTTAATGGTGAATACATGGTAGAGTGTGTTGATTTAACAAATAAACAAACACACACACACACAAACTATTGCACAAAAATTATTTGATGAATAATTTCAAAAATATTTAGCACTTTTATTCGATTAACAAACAATGCATATTTATCCAATATTTGTCGTATGCGTATGTATCGATTCGATTGGTATACTATTATATGATTGAGAAAAACAATTAAAAACCATATCATATATTGATATATAAAATTAAATGAAAGAAAATATAAGTTTTGTAATCAATATTGAAACAAACGGTTATTTTAAGATTTTAATTTCTCAGTAAGTTCTATAAATATGAACACTAAAATGTTTTAGCATAAAATTTTTCAAAAAATAAATAATTCATTTTCCATTAATCCAATTTTTACTAGAGCTGAATTTTTAAAATTAACATTTTATAAGGAACCAAATTTTTGATTTACAGCAAAATTTAACCGATGATTTCATTAATAACTTACAATCCTTGGAGTACTTAAACAAATTTTCGTAACTTTTTCTCGTTCGTAATATCTATGTTATTTTTATAAGTACGATATTTTTTGTTATGCTGCATGATTTACGTAAATTTGACTAATGAAATCATGTGAACCATACAGAAATAATAGTAAGTTGCATTTCGTTCTACTAATTTAAGTATACATATTTATAGAAATAAACTACTATTTAGAAAGTAGTCTTTAGTATACTTTCAGTTTGATTAACAAGCAGAATCCCCTCCAATTAAACTCAATTAAGCATACATTAATTATTAATAGATATAAAAGCAGGGAATTTATTTCAATTATACACATACGCTTCATTAGACGCAAAATACAAGTTTCTTTAAGTCTTCTTCCAAGGATTTGCGTTAAATCCCAACATTTCATGTGGCACTTACATGAAAAAACTTAATACTAAATAATTGCGAAAACGCTATTCTCAAGTGATTTTGTATATAACAAAAATATAGATGAGATTAGGAGGAAAAGAGAAATGGATAAAAAATAAATTGCATTAAATTTGACCGGCAGACCCAACTGAGGTAAATATAATTGAAAATTATTTAGCGCCAATTATTAGTGCAAGAAATTAGGTTGATTTTAGTAAATCTTTTCGCATTTGGTACTGTGATAGGGTATAACAAATATATAAATTAATTTTAATTGTGTCACATATTTCTTTTTTCAAGTATTAGATCAATAATTAACACTTTTTTAATATTGTTGTACAATACATTTTAAAGATTAGGTTACAATTTTAAACAAGATCGATACGGTCATAATATCTGACTTTGCTATTTAAATTTTAGTTTATGGTCGCTTGCTTTTTTCATTCGCTCCCAGCCATTATTTTATATTATTTTTTCTGTAATAAGTTAAACATTAATATTGTTAAAAGCAGATGAAATCGAATAGAAATCATTTTATTATCGCTTATTAGCGGCATATTCCACTTTAATATTTAAGATGAGTTTTGACATTTTGCCCAAGTTTTCCTATTTTAACTAAAATTTTGCGACAATTTTGATACTAAATCACTATTTTTAGATCAAATAGCGGATATGCCACTTTAATTATATTCATAATTTTTGTCATTTTAGCATAATTTTGCCCATCTTGGCTAGTTTTTTGGTCTTTTTTTTGCCATTTTGAGCCTAAAATTCACAATTTTAACATTAAAAGCGGCTTATGCCACTCAATTTTTAACCTAAGTTTTGGCTATTTTTATATAATTCTACTAATTTGATCAGATTTTAGCCTATTTCAAGTCAATTTTAGCCATTTTTGACCCCTTTAATGCCAATTTTGAGCACAATTTTGGTCTATTTGTCCATCTTTTTTTGCCTTTCTGACAAGAAAATCCCTTTATTAACATAAGAGTGTGGACGGACACAGACAGACGGACAGAATAGTCAAATCCATACATCTGACAATTTTGCTAAGTCAGATAAAAAATTAAATTAATTACATCAAGAGCTAATAATAATAAACATTGGTATATTGTAATAAAAAATGTTTATATTATATTTTAACATAAATATTTTCGATGTATGAACTCATATTTAACAGCCCGAAAGTAAGTAGAAATTGAATAAGTAGAAAATAATGTTCTCATTTTACTAGCCTTCGTTTTTAGACAAAAGAAATAACCATGTATTTGCTTATTTACTATGTATTTGTTTTATCAAAAAAAATAATATAAAAGGCTTATATTGTTATCGCCCAAAAAAGGTCAACTGTCAAAAATATTGTCTTATTACAGACATATGTACCGGTATATAGTATTACATTAATTATTTTTATAGAATTTTGCTGAAAAACTAAAATATTTACCAATAAAATCTATTTCATTACTATTACATTCTGAGGTTGACATAAGATTATTCGAAAAATAAATGTTAGACATACCGATCGGATCAAAAGTAACGCATACGACAAACAGCTTATATCAAATACTGGATAAAGTACGCCAACATGAATATGAATATAGTTATTGTATACCTATTTATATGTATGCCAACTTGAAAATTAGTCGACAATTGTTAGTTAGAAATAACGATTAGTTCGTGCTCGTAAGCATTAGTTCCGGATTGAAAATATTTTAACAGAAGAGTTTGATTTCATTTAGATAAGGCTGACAAGTGTTTACACATATGGCATATGTGTACAATCATTGTTGTACTGTTTGTCATATGCGTTACTTTTGATCCGAACGGTATTAAAACAACTATGCAATTGTCTTATAAAGAGAACGATTGAAAATTACTTAAATAATGTTATGCCTTATTGTTAAACGTTTTACGTAAAACAATATAACCTCAATTTTGTACACGCGTTTTTAATTTCTATCACTCAAAATATTCTTTTGAATTTAAAATTCTTAAACTAAGCCATTAATGGTAACTAAAATTCCGAAGAACCCAAAAGAAATCTTGTCTTTCTCACGACGAAAAATTCACATTAAATATTTTTTAGTTTTTATCTGTTTCTAAAATTTTAAAGCAAAAAAAATAGATGTAACAGTAATTCAAATTGATTTTCCATGTATTTTTTATCTGTCTGTAAAATTCAGATATATGGATTTGGGTATTCAGTCTGTCTGTCTGTCTGTCTGTCTGTCTATCTGTCTGTCTGTCTATCTGTCTGTCTGTCTGTCTGTCCGTCCGTCTGTCCGCACTCCTATGTTAAATAAGGGAATTTGTACTTTATGTTGATAAAGGGATTTCACCAATTTCTTATGTTAATAAAGAAATTTTGATCTTTACTCTAATAAAAGGATTTTCTCAATTAAGATTTAACACGTTTTTTATGTTAATAAAAGAATTTCCAGATCAAAAAATAGTATCATGATGAACAAAATTATTCTAATATTGTCATTAAAAAGGACAAAACTGGGCAAAATTGTATCAAAAATAAGGAAAAAATTAGGTCAAATTGTGCATAAAATTGTCAAAAATGGCAATATTTGTATCAAAATAGGCAAAATTTGGCAAAAAAAAAAGATTAAAGCTACATTGGCATCTTACGCTATTTGTTGTTAGAAAAGTGATTTTCAGTCTCAAAATGGCAAAAAAGGCTAAAAACTGGCCAAAATGGGCAATATCCAACAAAAATAACCAAATCTAAGAACAAAATTTGAGTGGCATCTTCCGGTATTTGATGTAAAATAAGGAAATTTCAGGCTCAAAATTGACAAAAATCTTTCAAAAAATTCAAATTATGCAAAAATAACTTAAATTAAAGTTAAAATTATTGTGCCATCTGCCACAGATTTGGGGTCATTATGAGATAATCAACCTCCGAATAGTCAAAAACGTCGGTTAAAAGGTACAAAAATCAGATTAAACTGGAAAACTATAATTAAGAACTTAAGTGTTTTCTGCCTCTGCTGTTTTATAGAAAACGAATCAATGTTTTATACACTATACAGTTTTATAACTTAAAATACTGGGAGAGAGCGGATGTAGTGGGCGAGTGACCAAATGCTTACTGAATTTAACTTTACAAAGTCAGATATTATGACCGTATCGATCTTGTTTTACATTAATTTATATTCCGTAACTGTAACTTTGTTTTACATTTCTGTGAAATCTACCATTCGGATGAAAACTTACGCATACGACAATTGAAATACACTAAAGATTGGATAAATAATGCTATAATGTTAAATGTACGGGTATTTAATAATGCTATATTTGTACCCAGTTTTTCTGTGCAGATCTTGAGAGGCAAACAGGTTTTTACTGATTATAATACTGTGGATGTATAGCATTATTTATCCATATTATTGGAGTCTAAGGCAAATATTTTCTCAGATTTCTACCTCTATTATTGTAATATTACTTTTCAATATCACTTTATTTGCTCATAAATATATATATTTTTCCCCAATTTTACAAAATTTTATATCATGTTTTTTACAGTAAATATTTTTAAAATAGCCATTTAGCAGTTAATAAAGTTAATTAGAGTTGATTATAACGAAATGTGTAATAAATTAACGTTTATATTAGACACATAATGCTAGAAATAACTCACTACTTAATAAGAAAAAAATAAATTATTTTGTTGCTTGTTATATCACCAGATTCCTTTGAGAAAGCAAATATCCGTAATGGATGTCTTGATTGATAAAATTAAATTGTAAAAATTCATTCGCGTCATTCTGCGTCATACACGTGTTAGTAATTTAAAAAAATTTATGACATAACAAGTTTTTGTTAACACCAAGCAAGCTATTTCTTAAATTAACGAAATTAAATCTTTAATTCCCAGTGACAGTAAATCTATATTACACTGCAATATTATTTGATGAAAACCAAATGTAATATAATTTGTTTTATTGCCTTATCTCTAACAAATAATAGCAATAAATAAAGCAAAAACAATACGGTCTTAATATTTGACTTTGTAATCTTTGAATTATTGATCAATATAATCCTAATTATTACTATAAAAACGGAATCTCCCGTTCAGAATTTTGACTATTTTTACCAAATATTTACCATTTTTTACTAGATTTTGACGATTTATTGTCCGATTTAAACTATTTTTACAGAATAAAACGAAATCTTACGACACCAATTTTGTCCTTAATTTTTTCATTTTTGTCTCGTTTGACATAACATTCCCTTAATTAACTTAAGAAATCGCTTTAAAATCCCTTTATTAATATAATAAATAGGCTTACTTTTTTTTAATTTTTAAAAATTTTTTTCATTTTTTAATATTTTTTGTTTTTTTATTGGTTTTTTTGGATTTTTATGAGTCTTTTGGAATTTTTTAATTTTTTTAAAATGTGCACAGACAGACGGACAGATGTCCAAATCCATATATCTGCCAAAAAGTCAGATAAAAAATATATGTTAGATGACAAATTGATATTAATTACAAAGTAGCCAACATAAAGATATAGCAATTATTTGCAAACTAGAGATAGAATGATATTAGTGCTAAAATGTACCACAAATAAGTTCAGGGTCTGTAGTGCAATATTGTTGTTATAAAAATCTGAGTTTACATTTAAAACAATATTTTACTCTGTACTATTTTTATGCAAATTGTAATAGTCAGGGTGTTCCAGAGTTTGTCGGTCTGGGGGGAGGTTACTTCCCGACTTTTCAAAATTTTAGGGGGGTTCAAACTACTCGGATTTAAGCGACAATTTTTCTGCCATAGGAAAAAACATTATAAAAAAGAACGGCACATTCATAGAGAGCTCACATTTTTTTTAGGACAATGTACAATTTTATACAATGTATAATGTGTTGTACAATCACAATTAGATAATGTGCACAGTTCTCTCCTTTCTTATTTTAGCTTATATTAATCAGTAATATTCAGTAATTTTCCAAGACTCTATCGTTGCGAGCGAACGGACAGACGGCCATGGTCAAATCCATAAGCTCACCTTTTTTAAGAAAGTGAGCTAAAAATTATCTCCCATAGTTTTCATTTTTCATTTTAGGTAGGTGGAGGGTCATCTTTTTGAGATTTCCTGGGGGTAAACCCCTCCAGCTCCCCTCTGGGACACCCTGGTAATAGTTTGAAAGTAGTTTTTTACTCTATTAGTTTTTTCAAACTAAACCAAACCAATTCAAAACGCAAATCATTGGTTAACCATTAAAACCCAAACCAATAGCGTCTTAAATTAAAACAATGCACATTAGTAAAGAGTCGATTCTTATTTGCAAATAAATATTAATAAATGGTTTGATTTCGATCTATAAATTTTACTATATCAGCAAATTTCGAATTGAACATTAATCTTTAAGATAAATAGATTTCGAACCAATCATGATTAAGCGTTGTTGTTTTCAAATATAGCGTATCCCAAACAGTAAAAACTTGCTAAAACTATTCAATCAAAAAATATACTACAGAATACTGTAATATATTTTTAACTATTCTACTACTTTACTTGACCATTATTTATTATCACAAAAAATGTTGCTACAGTATAATCAGCGTTTAATACATAAAAGTAGCTGCTTCCTCAAATAGCTTAATTGGGTGAATACCCATATATGATCTTTTATCTGCCATAACTGCCAATATATTTTATCTAATATAATGACACTTCATATTTTTC
>JAQIXJ010004907.1:0-10093 GCA_034700185.1 Phthiracarus laevigatus | reverse complement strand
AATTCGCTTTGATTATCGTCAAACGATTGTTTCCTTTCATCGTCCAATTGTATGTCCACTTTTTTAATAAACGCTTCACTATTCGGTTCCAGCGAATCATACTCTGGTAGCCTCGGGATAATTGTCGAAATCTTCTTGAATTTTCTCTAGTTTAGGCTTCCAACGGATATCATCGTAATCGGAGTGAGCAACAGGATCGTGCCAGAACAGCGATTGTGGGAAGTGTTTGGCACGTGTTTCCTACAGCCTGTAGTGTTCGGCAAAGTTTTCGTGTAACTCTCGCATCGTTAACTGATCGGAAGCTCGCGGTCCGTGTTGACCGTCTGGTAACTCTAAGTTGTCCAACATATCTTTGTTATACGTTCCTGACAGTTCAAAAAAATGTTGTGTGTTGTGCTTTATACCTGACCTATTGTTGTAAAAAATGCTTTTCCACTATAATTGTTAAACCCTAAGAATAGTTTTTTGGGCACGCTATTTGACTTGAATTAACTTATTATTGCAATAAAGGTGCCTTTAATTTTGAGTTTAGGTTTAGTTATGCTTGGATAAGTTTGGTTAGGATTGGGAAGGTTTGGATAAGTTTGATGGGTTTTGGTTACATTCATGATTCAGTTCAGTTAAAAACTAATTAATCTCATGCTTAAAATTTCACTTATACTTTTAAAAACTTTTTTAAAAGGTTTCTACAACAATGGAGCACAATAAAGCACAACTACTAAAATGTTTTTAAATAGTTTTATATTTGTCGCACAATACTGTTGCACAATTAAGTGAATGAAACAGAATTTTAATTGAATAAAAATAAATCCCTTTTTACCTAATAGTCCTCCTGCTCATTGTTCTTAATCAGAATTTAGACTGAAATTAGATAATGAACTTTACTTGAGTGATGTCAAACCATAAACAAAACATTGCAATTTGCTATGACGATTGCATTACAATCGAAAACAATCATTTAATGATAGATAGCTCAGCAGTAGTGAAGCGATAGCTCCGAAACGATATTTAATTAGAAATAGCGGAATAGAGAGAGAACAGATGCAGATGTTGTTTGAAAACAGCATCAATTGCATGTATGTATGTATGTGCATGTGTGCGTGTATGCGAAATGCGTGAGAGGGGTGTGAGAATAATAGGTTTTCTATAAATTAAATAAAATTAAACAAGTAAAAAACTAAAACTAATATAAAAATTATAAAAATATATTTAAAGTAAAGTTAAAAAATATACAAAACGAATATAAATTTAATAAATAAAAACTAATAATAAAGATTTTGGTGATTTTATATGATTTATTAGGAATAAGAGGAAATAACAATAGTTAGAGACTCTTTTGTATTAAGTAAAACTTATATAATTAAAAAACTAATAAATATTTTCAAAAATTAATTAAAAAGTTAAAAATAAAATAGAAAAACAATTAAAATGCATATAAATTTTATATTAAAAAGTTAAAAATAAAAAAATTAATTTAGTTTAAGTAGTTTGGGCTTGTATGGCCGAATTCTAGCTAATACCAATCTAAATTAGAACTTTTTTTGCAGTAATTTGAATTTTTATAATTTAATAACTAATAATCGATATAATAATGTTTAATATAGGTACAAAAAAAACATTTTATTTATTTATCTTTTATCGAAACTATAGTGCAAATAAATTTATTGAATAAATTGATTAAAATGTTTAATTTTATATATTGACGTACACTTTTATAAGTTCGTCGTTAAAGTATGTGTTATTTGCGAAGTGGAGTGGCCTAAACATCTAAATTTAATGTACGCTACACAATAATGTCCGCAATTTATTCATGTCAGACATTGTAATGTTGTTTTGTTTTAAGACCATCCATTTGTTGCGTGTTCGTCTATAAATTTTATAAACTTCTTATGTAAAGGGGGGAGTCCAAAGGAATCGAAGTATTCACCCTTTCCATCATCGTTAATTAGAACAGCAACCTACCTAGTGCTCACCAGGATCTTACGCCATACCTGAGTTAACCATTTGTGATTGATCTTTCTTGATACTCTCTGGAAGCGTATCACGTGAATAAGTTCCAATGTAGCATTTTTCTTTTCTTAAGTCTATTAATTTATTTTGTATCCATTAATGATAATCTGTAATTGCGTTTCGGTTTTCAAGAATGTTTATTAAACCGCTGTAGAGCAAGGCATAAATAATTTCAGTCGTGCTAATGGAGAATTTTATTTCAAAACGAAGTACTCCTTGACGTGGAAGATTGACGTTTCAAGAATTATAATATCCGTCACTCAAGTCAGCACTTAAATCAAACGCAAATTTAGTATATCCTGTTTTAAAATTCTTTTTGGTAATAAATGTTCGGTACAATTTTAATTTTTATAGTTGTGCCACCTATTATAGCTTTTGGTTGATTAAACAAATCAATATTTAATGGACCTTCAAAATCGATTTCTTTCCCTTTATGTAAATCAATATCTGTAGATACTGCTGCTGGCCATTTATATGAAATCATGTTTTGACGGACACTGATTGTCATTTTGTTTTTCAATTTTATATTTTACAAAACCTGATTCAATTAGAAAAGTATTGTTTGCTTGTGGAGAGGAAGTTTGTAGCCAATCAAAATTACTTTTATACGGATAAGTCTGAAGTGACATTGAAGATTGTGTATCCCAAATTGACAAATCTACATGATACCATAGTGAATTAAGAAAACTATTAATTGGTGCAATTTTTCCACAGTCATCTTTTGTAATACCTGTACCATTTGAGATATTTAATACAACGCGAAACTTACCGTATAGTGTTGTTAGATCCATTCTAACATATTCATTGATAATTTTCGTAACAACAAAATCAATAATACTACCAGTATTCAAAGGTGATAATGGTCTAACCTAATGTGGTCGTGTTGATATTTTTGAGTTTTGTATTGGAGCTGATGTGAACAAATCCAGAGCTAGTAATGGCGTAACGGGTAAAATCTCATTAACCAATGCCGTAAGCAAACAATTTCTTTTGTTTGGTTTTTCTTTTTCTACGTTTCGAATCACTTTTTTTTCTTTTTGAAGTTAGATTTTCTAGATTTTGAAACTTTATTATTATACTTTTTCTTACGCTTTTTCTCTTAACCTGTTTGAGCAAATCTGATCTCAAAGCACGTTCACAAGCGTATCCTGAGCAGCTCGTTTTAAGTTCTATTTAGTTGAATGCATGATGTTTTCACCAGTATCGACATCTGATGCAAGATTTATTACAGCGTTTAAATTTTTTACCATATTATTTCAAAATTGGCATCCCAATTGATTTTGAAATCTCCTCAAACCCTTCCTCTTGCTGCTCAACTCATTGAAATTTTGAACTTTGAAAACCGGAAATTCCACTTTCTGCTTGGTTAACGTAATAGTTCGTAGAATGGTTGCGTAAATTTTTTTCTTCTAAAATGAAGAAATAAACTTTTTTTACCAAAATCAAAATTAATAGGAGTGTTTGCGTCGTCCTTTATATTGATTTCGATAGAGTCAATTTCGCTGTATAATAAATGAATAAAGTAGAGGTTTTTATATTTAATGTCACATTGATCTCCGAAATATTTTGTGGCTAGAACTTCAATTTGTCTGCGAAGCTGAGCTCGAGTATCACCAACACTAACTGGCTGTATAATATTACAATAAACGAATAATGATCTAATATTTGAATCCAATGTTACTTCGTTATAGCCTTCAATTAGCACTTTTCCTAATATACTTTTTTTTTGAATTCAACAATATCTAATATCTTACTTGCACCGTAGTTATCAAATCCGAGAACGTGTCCCTGGTTGTCAATTAACCCCAGAATGGAGTTCAATCGATTAGAAAGTTTTGGTAAAAAGACTAACAGAGGTTCAATTAGGTTTGTCACTGGTAACGTTTGCCCAAAACATCCAACTTCTATTGAAATTTTTCTTGAGAATGAGTTGTAAATAAATTTTTGAACTTTCTAATTCTCAGCTAAATCTTTTTACAAACCAATCCTTTCCATAATGCGTTAATGGATTTAACAAGATCGTTAACAGTTTCGTAATGACCGTTTTTTAAAAAAAATTGTGAGCCTAACACAATTCCGGTACTGTCGTGATTAGATATTGTATCATCTTCAGCTATATTATACCTATTATATCAACTCCCTCTCTCGAATCCATTGGTTGTAGCTCGAATTGTAATTCAGCCATTTTACATATATGTACTTTTCTCCGTTTATATACTTTGACTTAATTATTTTCTCGATTCTAAAAGTAGGGTTTTGAGTAATCTTTTGTGATTCTTGAGTATAAAATAGTCGAATCTGTTCATTATCATTCAGTTTAACTACGAACTGTGGCTTTTTGTATTTGTTTTGGATGTTTTCACTTCATAAGTTTTAACTGACCACAATGGATAGTAAAACCTATCTAATTTGGTTAAATTGTACATTATTCGTACTTTATTTTCAAATTTAAACTTTGGTTCTCTTTTATGAACAAAAAAAAAGTTTTTCAAATTTTGCATTCCATAAAAATCTTTATATACGTGTTTTTCATTAATTTCATTAACTTTTACATGCGCGATTTTTGTAGTGGAATAATTAGTTTTATTGTACGAATTAAAAATTTTTGAATTACATCAATATACTTTCTCGTTCCTTAATGAGTGAAATATCTAAATAGTTTTTCTTTAATTGTCCTGTTTTCTCGTTTTACTAGAGCAGACTTTATCAGTTTGTCCTATGTCGTATAATAAATCACCTTGTTATTTCAACAAAACGTTTTAAACTGAATGTTATCGAAACCTCTGTCAGTCATTAATTTTGATTTATTTGTTTTCTAGTTTCAAAAATTCTTCTGAATATATCTATAATTTCCATTGATTTTTTGTTTTTATTGGAACGGCAAATAGATCTTTCGAAAAACAATCATTTACAGTTACTGTATATTTAAAACCTGAATTTTGTCAAGAAAATTTTTGCACATCAATTAAAGC
Source organism: Phthiracarus laevigatus (assembly GCA_034700185.1). Lineage (NCBI taxonomy): Eukaryota > Metazoa > Arthropoda > Arachnida > Sarcoptiformes > Phthiracaridae > Phthiracarus > Phthiracarus laevigatus. The sequence continues at coordinate 5,111 of JAQIXJ010004907.1, read as the reverse complement.
AGCCTGCCACAGTTCATCTATAAACGATACATAATGTTTGTTTCTTTTGAAATTTCTTCTAGCATTTTTAAGTAATGTATAAGTTGCTTGCTTTATTAACCAATTTACCACAAACTCTTACGTTATATCAGGGTATTTTAGTTAAGCTTGCTTAAGTAGTTTATAAACGCCTCCCAGACGAGGCTGGATTATTATTGTCGTAATACTAAGTGTTTAAATAAGTTTCCATTAGAGATCCTCTGCTTCATCGTCTAGAAAGTTCACGTTCCAATGCATTACGGTCTTGATCGTTTTTTTTAAATGTTTCCCAATTAATATCAATCGTAGGATTGATATCTGTTGGTTAGATTTCTAATCTTTAATATTTTTCTACAGAACTAGTAGTTCCCACAGAATTTTAAAGTTCCTATTCTGTAGCACTCTTTTTCCTTTTTCTTGAAACTTTCTCGGTAGTGGTACTTGCTTTTCTAAATTTACCGAATTTTTTTTAATTCATAGATTTAAGGATTTAAAACTGACCCTAGAAGTCCAGCAACAATAGGCAAAAGAATAAGCAAAAACCCACAAGATTGTACAACTTATTTTCTTCTTTTCTTAGTTGGAATTTTATGTTTTTTACAACAAAAACCCTTTAAAGTTTTTGATTGTTTCTTCAGCTGTTCAGATTGTTTTTTGTTAAGTTTAATAATTCCTTCAACTTGGTTTCTTGCAATTTCATTAAGAGCTTTGAACACCGTGTAGTCTTAATTTATAAATTTTAATAAATTTTTCCTTTTTCTTTCTTTTTTGATTTAAGATAACAAGTTTAAGAAATGAAATGTTTGATTCCATGATTTCGACATTTATAAGTCGTAGAAAGTTGGTTTCAATTCGCTAATAATTGGTATAATATCAGTTCGTAGTCTTAAGTTATCAGGCGTTGTTACATGAACGTCAAAAGAAAATAACCATATGGGGTATTTATTGCGTCTAAGTAGATTGAGCGCAACAACTTTGATTTTGTTGGATATACTATTCCACCAAAAATACCTATCTGAGCTATATCTTCACTATTTTAAGTCATAAAAAAATACTCGGAGTTAACGCTAATGAACCGCATATGCTTTTGTCTGCCTCTGTTGTATAAAAATTTGAACAATAAAAATTACACTAATATTTAAATGATGAGATGCTCGGGTAAATATGTTAGCTAATTCTTCACTATCTTTTAGATCGTTCAACAACTCGTAAAACACTATTAAATAAGGTTTAATTTTTTTTATTTCTTCGATATTCGGTTTTCCTTGCAGATAAAAGTAATCAACATTTTTCATTTGTTGTTTATACAAAAATTAACTTTGACCAAAAAACCACACATTTTTCAGTTTCTATCTTTTAATATCAATTAAATATGAAATTTGGCTCTATTGTACTTAAGGATACCCTATAATATGACATAGATAAGAATTTTAAAATTTAAAAAATGAAGAAATTACATAAAGTGGGAGGTCACTAACCATTTTCTTAAGATGCCTAGAGTGTGGTAGAAGTATTTTCACTCAATATAATCAAATTTTATTTTTTTTCACTACTTCTATGTGTACTTAGTGCGAATTTATGTTACACAATTACTTTAGTGATTATTAACCCTATTATAAGAATTAAATAAGAATTTTTTGAGTAAAATGTATGGATTACAATATTTTGATTATATATAATTGTTTTTAATTAGATAATTGTGTTTATTATTAAGGATATTTATTAATCTTAAATATTTTAAGTTATATTAGAATTTACTTTAATTATAAATTTGACGATTTTTTAAAAGTCTCCGCGCTTCTTGGAGATCATCTAGTGGTTTATAACGTCTTGAAGACGATAACCCAGAATTGACGCTACTAGTGCGATTGCTTTGATGCAGCTTACGATATGGATGGACACCATAAACACTTTTTGATGAGTTGTTATTGGATATGGTCTTGGGTATTGTGAAATTTTCAATCTAGATAAATGCCCATCAAACATTTGGGTATTATGACCTTTTTTCTAAGAGCAGGGTTATCTGCTGAATAAGTAATCGAAGTGAGTTTACCTCTTTGAGCTCTTGTTGCACTAACACTCGGTGCATTAAATAGTGCACTTAACACTGGAGCACTAATTTGTGCAGTAACTGCTGCACTAATAGGTGCACTAAGTGTTGTACTAACTGGTGCACTAACTTCTGGATCTTAATCCCGTGCACGAACCTCTTGCTCACAATCTGGTGCACTAACCAATGGTTCCAAATCTAACTCATTATCGTAGATGGGTTCGAAATATTGGTATCGATCTGATTCATCGGATGAGATTGATTGAGATTTAGGTGGGTTAAGAGCACTCCCCTCCACACTTTCTGGTGATCTGCTGCTAAATTATCTTAAAATTTCATTATATTTTGTCACGTTTGCCTGTTCCGAGAACATCCTTTCGAAGAGAAGTAATTGCTTTTATGATGGCGACTCCTTGGTTTGAATATTTAGCTTTTAAGTCGAGAATATCAATAAGCTTTTAAAACTCAATATTTATTAGTTTTGACTTGAGCTTTAGATTTGAGCAAAATTTATCATTGCATTTGCCATTTTTCTAGTTGTAGAGACGAAAATAAGTATTAGAATGATCAAAAACTGTGTCAGGGTTCCAGTTATCAGTTCGGTTTATTGGTGTGATAAGAAAATCTCAAGTAAAATCCAATAGCATTTAAGGGTTAAGTTTTAGTTAACGAATGGTAGAATATAAATCAATTTAGTTAAAAGTAGTACACGTGAGAATAAACTCTAAATAAAACAGGTCCCGATTGAAAACATGTTGCAATTGAAATATATTCCCATCGTAAAATAATTGTCCATACGTAAAAGTGAACTCTATTGTTATTTACCATTTATAAAATAAGATATTTAAATATTTTTTTCTATGTCATATTTGGCATTGATTTGAAGAGCTAATTACTATAGGGTAGTGTTTTAAAAATATTTTTATTATTTTTAATTATTAAGATATTAATTAAATAGTTTTAACTAATTTGAGTAATATTTATTCACTCTTAGAGTGAAATGATTTTATTTCAATATATGGTGCATTTGGAGTAGAGCTTAACTATACTCCGCTTTATTCCTTGAATAATAGACTCAAACTCTATTGTTGTGATCCCTCAATCACAAAAAAAAATTATACAAACTTCGATTTATTCGAAGTTTAACACAAATTTTTTATTTTCAATTATCTTTATTTTTCATTATATTTTATTAAATTTATATTCGTTTTGATTAATTTTAGATTTATTTTTAAATATTTTTTTATAACTTTTATATTAGTTTTAGTTTTTTATTTATTTAATTTTATTTAATTTATAGAGAACCTATTGTTCTCGCACCCTTTACACGCGTTTCTCATGCACATATATACATACATGCATTTGATTCTGTTCTCTAACAGCATCTGCATCTGTTCTCTCTCTATTCCGTTATTTCTGATTAAATATCACTTCGGAGCTATCGCTTCACTACTAGTGATGATGGTTTAGAGCCTGAGAGCCTTGAGCCTGAAAATGAGCCTAAACCTCAGGCTCGAAGCCGGGCTCAGGTTATTAATTTTGAAATAGGCTAAGGTTCGAAGTTCTTACTTTTTTGAGCCTGAACCTGAGGTTCGAGGCTCAGGTTCTACATACGAGAGCCTGTAGCCTATGGAGAGATGCTCTAACTTTCAAAATTAACAATAATAACATTTCCAACGAATATTTTACAATTTTTATCACTCATTTTCGTAAAACTTGAATTTTTATAATTATTTGAGAAATAATAATTACATTGATAATCAAATATACCACATTAATCTAAAAAATGTAAAGTAAAATGTCATTTGATATTGTCGTAAATATATTTTATTTTTCTTCTGTAGTGCAGTATATTAGGGGAGGCTCGAGGCTCGGGCTTAGGCTCCAGGTAAGAGGCTCAGGTTCGGGCTCAGGATCTAATTTTATTTGAGGCTCGAGGTTCAGGTTCTTATAGGTAGGCTCAGGCTTAGGCTTAGGCTCCGGCTCTGGAACCCGAGCTTCATCATCACTATTCACTACTCTCAGCAAGTTACCCTTTGGTGATTCTTCACATAAATCATCGCCAAATATATCTAACCTATGTCTTTGATAATTTCGTTATGAATTCGTATTTAAAATTAATAAAACGCGCTAATTATTGTTTATTTATATAAAATATTTTGCCACGTGTGTTACGTATACAGTAAATGTTTGTTTACATCACAACTGTTTATATAGACAATACTGACATCTATAGAACCTATCTTTAAATAAACTTAAACATTTTCAGAAACTAATCGAACGTGTGATTGTTAGTAGAAATTAATTAAAGGCGTTGAGAAAATTAACCAATGGGTTTTACAGACGAGGTTTTATCAGTATGGTTCGATTGGAAAAATTATTAATAAAAACCAGAAACCAAAAACCCGACAAATAATTTTGTTTTTGTAACTTAATGAAAGTCAATAGTTTTTGAATTTGTAAAACATAATACTTTTTTATCTCAAATTGGACTTAGAAAATTTAATTATAGATGAATAAGAAATTTTAATTAATAGTAAAATAGATTGATATTATTTTATACCATAATTATTTAGTGTTTTGTCAATCAAATTTTTTATTCGGTTTGCGTTAATATATTCATTATAACGGAATTTCTAATTTGTGTTAATAATGGGTTTTGTCCGCTTTAACTCTTATGATATTTATTTGGATCGCATAAAAATCTGTGGATTATTATCAAAAATCGTGGACGCAATTCCATTCCAGTTTTGTCTGTATAATGAAAGAAATAGTAACAGAGCTCTCGTTTTTAAGTTGAAAAGTTTTTTACATAATGCATAAAACAATTCATTTTCAATATACTGTAGACCAGCGTGTCCCAGAGTGAGTCGGTCTGGGGGGAGGTTACTTTCAGACTTCAAAATTTTAGGGGGGGTCAAACTACTCGGATTTAAGCGACAATTTTTCTGCCATCGGCCAAAAAAACATAAAAAACAAGAACAACACATTCATAGAGAGCTCACTTTTTCATAGGTTAATGTTTACTTATCTAAAAAACTTA
>JAQIXJ010004906.1:0-10094 GCA_034700185.1 Phthiracarus laevigatus | reverse complement strand
TTTGTAGTTATTATTTAGAAAATTCCTTAAATATTTAAATTAAAAATTGATAATTTTTAACGTTTGTTATATTTTAGAACAATAAAATTTTCATTGAGCTGTTGAAAAGTAGATGTAGAATCGTCCACACACGTTAATTAATTATTTAAACCATTAATTGAGCTTTATTAAAACTAATCTTGACTTTTTCGTATGCCTTAAATTTATTTTGAAAAAGAAATTAATAAGTTTTAGCTTGATTGTTATATTTTGAAACCCAAGTGACTTGTATAGTATATTGTTACTAGTTATTTAAATCTTCTGATATTGTCTTGTCTAGTTGTTTTTTAGAAAATTCCTTAAACGTTTAAATTAAAAATTGATAATTTTTAACATTGGTTAAATTTTGGAACAATAATATTTTCATTGAGCTTTTGAAAAGTAGATGTAGAATCGTCCACACACGTTAATTAGTTATTTGAACCATTAATTGAGCTTTATTTAAACTAAACTTGACTTTTTCGTATGCCATAAATTTATTTTGAAATAGAAATTAATAATATTTAGCTTGGTTGTTATATTTTAAAATCCAAGTGACTTGTTAAGTATCATTTAAACGTTGTCACTGAGGTCAAGTTCAGGGTCAAATTCAGTGTTAAGTTCAGGGCCAAGGTCAAGTTCGATGTCAGAGTCAAGGTAAAGGTCAAGTTTGTCTAGGTTAGGGCCAGGGTCAAGGTCAAATACATTGTCAAGGACAGAGTCAGAGTCAAGGTTAAGGTCAAAGGTTAAAGTCAGTCAGGATTATGGTCAATCCAAATTAATTATTAAAGGGTTTGGTTGATTGAGTTTATTAATAAACTAGACTTTATTGTCTATTAGAATTGACTAGAATTTAAATTTTATAAGTTTAAAATTAACTAAAATTCTTTATTAGTTGACCATAGCAATTGACTATAAAAATGGCTGGCACATTTGAAATAAATCCTACGCAATCGCCACCATGTTTCGCTCCACTTAATCTCCAGTAAATGCACTCCCACACTGTTAATATTTCTTACCCTCTCCCGCGTAATTCTTCACTTTCTTCTCATTATTTCGTTCGCTCCAGGCTCTACTCCATCTAATCATTTGTGGCAATCATTCTCTACTCCTATCACTCCATTTCCTCATTCATTCATACCTTACGTTCTGCCACAAGTACCTCCCCAAGTTCAATACTTGCCAACAAATTTCCTGTGTTGTCTTCTAATGCGCACAACTTTACCTAACTTTCCTTCGACCTCTCAACACTATAGTGTTCCAACATCTACAATTAGTCGTTTTCCACCTTCTTCAATAGCATCTCCCGTTCTTCACCCCAAACAATCGACTTCACCTCTCTATCCAAATCCCATCCTTGCAGCACATCACCAATTCTACCCCCTTTTCCTTTTGCAATGACAGTTATTCCGCTGTCTTTTCCATTTCCGCTCCATCAGCAGCCTCAAGTTCTATTACCTGTGCCTCGTGATTTAGCGTTTGACAACCTGCGTGTCCCACACCCACACAATAAATTCCGATGAGGAAGAAAAAGCGGAAGAGCCGGCAGCGAAGAGAATTTAAAAATAAAACAAGAATGAACATTAGTATTGAGCTCACTTTGGTTTTAAATCTATTGTTGGTTTACATTATTGATTTCAATTTTTAAACAAACAAAACTTTTAATTATTATTGTTTCGATAAAATTTTTATGTGCTTTAAAACATTGTTATAAAAAGTACTTTAGTGAGTGTTAAGGATTTACTTGAGTAAAAATAAATTTAAAAAAATGGATTCAACACTCCCATGTGATTTTGATCGAAGACTCCCTCCAGCTTTTTCAAAGATAGGTGAAGATGTGAGTTTGAAGGAAATTGGGAACTTGGTTTATCGAATATATCAATTCCGAAAACATTGCACAACTTTCAAACATCAGAAACTGTTAAAATTTTATACTTTAGCTATTCGCATCCTCAGGTATTGGGAATAAGTTTACATGATTACGCATGGGTACCGAAAAACTTATATAATTTAGACTCGTTAATAGAGACATGAATAATGCTATTGAATATCATTTTAATAAGGAAATATAATTGTTACGAAACCTAGATATCCAAATGATAACATTTCCTTCTCTCAATTTTAATAAAAAACGAACACATTTGTGTTATGTAAATGAGATTAAAAAAACAAGGTTTTGTCTATATTTTTTAAAATCTCCAAACATATGTGAAACAATAGGATACGATTACCAAGAAATATTGGTAGATGTTCAAGAATTGTATGAAGCGACTTATCTTCCTTTTGTACTAAGGTATGGTTAGACAAAGGTATTTACCAGAAACATAACATTTACCTTATGATAATATAACTACAACTCCAAGACATCCTTGTAGTATAGAAATTGTTAAATATTTACATATTATTTGTAATATAATTAATAACATATTATATAGACCAACACGATGAATTATTCTTAGAAATGTGGAAATACATTGAACCCAAAAGTTTGGAGAACAAATATTCTTAAATTATGATTATCAACAAAATATTCAAGTAAAAAATCATAGAGATAACAAAATTGAAATTAAATTTATAAAGCATTTTAGAAAAAATAGCTAATGAAATCCTCAAAATGTAGCGTTACCAACACAGCCCTCAAAAAAATGCTGACTTTATTTTCATCGATTTGACAATTCCAAAAATTTAATGTTAAAACACAGAAGGTAAATACGTTGCTTATTCATGTAATCCCTTAAGATAATTGAATTGTAAACCTTAATAACAAAAAATAATTAAAAATGAAGAATTTAATTCTCAATTCAAGCAAACTGAACGACTGCAAATAGCTGGGGAAGAACGTCTTTTTATTCTGAATTTCTTCTTAATAATGTTTATTGTTGACAAATAAAATGAACCAATTATTCCCATTTTATCAAAAATATTTTATTTCACGGAATAGAATAGAGGGAAATACAATAATTGTTAATTTTAAAATAAAATTATTTGATTACAAACTCTTTAAACCAATAAACAAAGAAATCAAAATTATTTCAAAATAAGTTTTAACTAAATAGAAATCTTAAAAAGCAAATATTTGTTGTTATTGTCGTTACTTAAGTATTAAAAAAAAAGACAAAATTGATTATAAAATGTGAAATTACGCGATAAATTCAAAGGTGTATGACCAACAAAATTAATAGAGTCAAAATGGTTTTAAACTGTTGTTTTTATTGCCGTAAACGCCAGCGTTCTGGAAAGTTTTAAAAATTCTCTAAATCCATAAAATCGATTTTATTCGCCAAAAAACGAATGCAACGTATTAGGCAATCATCCGTCAATTTTTGATTGCCATATGTAGTTAATAGAGGCCTATCTTTCATTCCACATTTGTCCATCAATTTGCTAACTGCTGCTGGCATATATTTGTTCTCTCTGTCTCTCGTATGCGTTTCGTATAAGTGCACTAAAACTTATTTGGTTAATGTACTATAAAATTAAAATTAATACCACTTACTCTGTCAAAGCTCTGCTTCTCCGTGTAACCAAACAACACGTACATGACTGAACGATTCTTGATTACTGTTGGTACCTGTTATCGCAATCATTAGCACAAATCCAGTTTTGCCATCATTAGCGGTTGCATTTAACATAACCTTAAGGTCGCTTATTTTTTAAAATAGAATTCACTATTGTCGAGATCTTTTCGAACCGCTGACATGTTTTTCTTATTAATAGTGTTATACCCAAGTAATTCTGTTAGTATCCAGTAACGAGACACGTCAATCAAAGATGACCATTCTGATCTTAAATCTCGCCAAAACAGCATTTCTACGTAATCGGAGAAATACTCTTCGGAGCTAAAATATTTTAGAAAAGCAATAAACTAAATGTGTTTTAGTGCATAAATAGAAAATTTTACACAATAAAATTTAAAACTTAGTTTCCATATTCATCTTCTAATTGAATCAAACCATCGGAAACGTATTTCTCAATAACAGTATCTACACAGCTGTTTACCGGTTCATACATTCGGAATATTTCAGTTGGGGTTATTGAACGATCAATATCTCCAATAACTCCCTGAGCTCTAACTCCTCTTATTTTCTTTATTATTCCATTTTCTTCATTTAATAATCTTATATTTGCGGAACTTAGAGCTGTGTAGTGTAATTCCTCATTTTTAGAACTCGAATGGTTTATCCAATTAACTTCGTATGTATTGTCGCTAATCTTCTTAACAATCTTTGCCTTGTGATCGTATGTCCCGTTTTTAGAGTCATGCATTAACCTGCATTCATCACAATCTGACTCGGAGTCTACCTAACATTTCAATCCATAAGTATATATATACATGTATTTTTATTTTAAAACATTTTGTTTAAATATTAAAACCTCGTTGTTTGTGTTGAACTGATGTTTGGTTAATGGAACTCTCCGAGATTGAGCTACGATTATTGTTCTGAGATACATCTCATATAATCAAAGGTTGAGAACTCATTTCAACCGGTGGTTCAATAGGCTTTTCGATTCTTAGTGTTTTTCGAGATGCATAACGAGTAATTAAATCATTTTAATTACCAATCAATTTTAACTCAGCTTTTGGTTATCTTTGATAAGACTTTTGTATCATATCGGTATGTTCTCTGACATTAGACTAAGGAAAACATGATAAATTAAGCTTAAAAAATACAAAAAATATATATTAATTCTTCAGTTTCTTTGTGTCCTGTGTTTATTCTCTGCTTGTCTTCAACTTTCTTACTTTCGTTGATAGAAAGCTGGTTAAGCTCTTTATAGGTGATTTAGATGCTTTCCGCTAAAATAATTACAAATATAAAAAAAAATTAAAATTAACTTCATAATTCTAAATTTATTTGTTTTGGCGACACCAGAATTTGATTCACCCAAAGTTCACGCCAAAGATATAATAGAACGGATTTAGAGCTTGTTTTTGAATTGCGTCCGAGAGAGCCATCAACTTAAACTTATCTATCACCTCGCCTTTTTTATACTTTTCTTGTAAGTCTGCTGCTTTAATTCTGCGTATCATATCCGGAGTTTCCAAATAAAAACTAGTATTTGAGTTGAAGTCCTTTGGGACTATTTGATCCACTACAACACATTTTAATCTTAAAATTCATTAAATAAGAAAAAGAAAATGTTTCAACAGTATTTACTGTTAAGGTCTTCAATTGATGGCTCATATATTTTTATTGTCTCGTGCCTATTTGTTTTCTATTTAAGAAAAAATTGATGTTATTCAATTTCTTATTAATTGAAAAAAACAAGTTACCCAATTGTAAACTTTTCGTGAAACTTTAGTATATAAAGTTTTACTAGAGCCTTAGAGCCTATTCGCATTTGGATTAATTTGCTAATAAAATATAAAATTATGAAAGCATTTTTTTAATATATTTTTATCATCTTATCAATGAAATTAAAATGATAGATTTACATATTGATTAGCATTCTTTGTAAAAGTGGTTGCGTCTAACACTACTTGGTTACGCGCTTATTGTACTAGAGTACAAGTTTGATTTAGTTTTTCGCTCGTTATATCGCTTAACCTCATTGTTTGCGTGGTCTCAGAGTTACTATCACCCGTCATTCGTGCAGATAACTCTTTAAGTTAAATTAAAATATTTAATTTATCACACATTAAACTAAAATATTTCTACATAAAAAAATAAATAAATAATTGATTTAACTTATTAAATTATTAAAGAGTACCGTTAACTTAAACTAACATTAAATCATAAGCTAAACTAATAAATTTATTATTAATGCATATCTTCTAGTTACTTTACTCTCAACTTAGTGTCTCAACATTAGTGTGAATAGATAGTTATTGATATCATTTTTCATTATATAACAACAAATAGTAGATAAGTATTTTAAAATAAATTTTAACTATTGATGATAAGCAATAATTTCCTATAATGAACAATTTACTTTCCTGAATATAATATTATAAATGATTAAATATAAGACAATCTATTTAATGAATAAATGGCTTATTTTGAATTTTAAAAGAAAAACAGCTCTATATAAATTCGATTGTCCTATTACTATATTAAAATTTAACACTTAATAGGCAGACAAGTCAATAATAATCATAATAAAATTACCAGATATGACTTAGTATTTAATGGTATTTATTTGTTTTATTAATAAAATTTTATTGGTAATCTAATTTAAAGAACGCTTATTTTTAAGTTTATTTGAAACTTGTTGAACATCTGTTTCCTCAGAGATATGGGTTTCTTCAGCTGTTTCTTTAGACACATTTTTATTTTTATACTGTTTTAATGATAGAGATTTCCTTATTTTTTTCAAAACTCCTCCGACCATTTTAACAAACGAATAATTAATTAATGATCACTAAACACCGAAAATTGTTAAAAACTATAACTTTTAAACACAACAAAAATTTATTAATAAAAGTTTCACTCTTAAATTTACAGCGACACAAAACTATTATTTAAAACTCTATTTAACAACACAAGACTTCAAAAGATATCGTTGAGAACTGTCAGACAGTTTATATAGAGAACCCAAAACTTTGTTTTTGAAAAATAAAATCATTGAAAACAACTAACAATTTTATCTATCAGAACTAACGTTAAACTCAAAGCAAAAACTTATAAAAGTTTCTTAAATAAATTATAGTTCATGCTTACGACACCAACCCAATTATTATTAATTTTAAAAGCACTGATAGAGTTTAACATAATATATAATTTTTTTTTAAATCGTACTGTGCAAATCCTAATTATTCGCAATCAAACAATTTTGAAGGGTATTAAGTAATGAGTTTACGTTAATTGTCTCAACAAAAAAGACCCACGCTTTCAAATGTTTGCTCTGTAGTCTCAATCTAGGAATACTTGATAAAATTGACCAATAGGGAACCTGTTTCGTTAGAAGTTAAAGTTGAAACGGTCTCAACGTTCTGAGTTTAATTCCAAGGTCAAAAACAAACTTAAAACCTTAACATGAAAGCAATGCCCGTAAACTTTGAAAACAGGCCATTATCTATAAACAAAAACAAAATAAATTATTCTTATACTGTTTTTAAAAATTTAATTAATCAATTGTTTATACCACGTCAAATATAGTTTTTAGTCGTTCATAATATGTGTTTGATTTTAATAACTGTTAGTTCACTTTGTGCTAAAATTTTATACTTAGATTTATCAATAGAAACAAGAATGTTTACTTAGTATCCATACTAATTAAAATATTCGTTAAATGTAACCGACACCAAACTATTTAGTGTTTTTCTCTAAACAGTCAAATCTTATATTTTGAAAATTTTTTTTTGCTGAATTGCACTGTGTAAAATTGTTTTAATCAAGTATAATGTACTGTTGATATTTCTAAAACCTAATAAAATCGAAAATAAAAGCAAATAGAAAACAATTACAAACAAAATAATTTAAAACTAGAACAAAGTGACATATATATGTGTTTATTTGGTTTATATATATGGATAATCTTATTTTTAAGGTGAAAACATAATTTAAACCACTAAATTATCCATGAAATGTAGAAAAGATTATGAAAAATCATTTAAAACCAATTTTTACAATTTAATAAGTATATCAACTTCAAGGTCAAACTAATCGGGACCAATCTAGTTTTTGTATTATTACAATCTATAGTTTATGTGTTATTTGTTACATCAAATTTATTTAAATCGTACTGTGCGAACGCCAGGAATTTTTCATTAAGTTTTGGCTTATGTTTTGAAAGTTTTATTAATCAATATTTATATACCTAATTTTGGAATTAAGTTTCAAACTGTTTACACTGAATAAAAGAAATCCCTACACATTAAATGTTTAAGAACTTAAATTATTACCATATCTTGTAATAATTAGCAAATTCTATCTATTACCGTTATATAATTTTTTTTTGCAAGTATGAGAAATAGATTAGCACATAATCGCGGAATCGGTTTCCAACGAAGTCATTCGAGGTTTAATAATCAAAGGATAACCATAATTGCATCAAAAAGATTACACCAAATGGCTTTCAATGTTCGAACCCAACTTACGTTTATTGCAGAGCTACATAATATTAGTTTGACAGAACTAATCGGTATCGACTCAAATGAAACTGTCGGCTCATCACTACGTCCAACATTTGGAAATATCCCAACTTTTGGTACAACAAATCAGAACGGCTTTAATAAACTTTGTCTTCAACCGTAATACTTCGCAAAGTGTTAATTGGAACGCTCCAATTGGACAAAATAACTATCATTCAACCCAAAGACAATTTTTATTAAATTAGAAATACTTATTTTATTTTATTTGATAGTTTGACAATTACTTTAAATATTATGTGGTATTATTATGTAAATATTATGAAATAACCATCTTATAACCTATAATAAATTTGAATTTATTTAACTAACAAAACTTATAAATCAACAAAAAAAATTATAAAAGTTAAAAATATAAAAATTTTTTTTTATCATTTCTATGTAAACAAATATTTATATGTTCACTATTTTCAGCACATAATAAATGTAAACCTATTTTAATTACGCATTATATTTAAATTATCGAAAATATTGAATAAGTTTAATTAAAGCAGACGCTTAATTGTGAGAATGGGATATTGTATTATCGCTTTATTTAAACATAATTCTCTTTACCAAATTGACCATATAGCTACAGATGTGAGAGTAATTCTGAGTGTCACGTAAATTAGAAGTTTTTTTTTAATTCAGTTTCTAACTTATGAATAGAAAGGAAATCTAAAGTGTCTAATAAATTATAAGTCTTAGGTCTTAAATGCCTAAACCTTTAAACATTGCTATTGGCCTCAAAATATTACAGCGATACACTTATCCAATCCCATATCTATATTATAAACGTATCACTTTTATGAACGCCTTAAAAAATAACAAGCGAAGGCTATAAAATATATATGCACTCTTAAATCTTGGCCTTTTTCCTTACACACCCTTTGAGCTAATTTTGATTTGTATTTGGTTTAAACTTAAACTAATAATAAAATGTATTATTTAATTATTTAAAAAGATTTCAATTAACTTGATTAAAGATAATATAAGTAACAGATTTGTTTTGATTGAATGGAAGATTCTCGCGAAGATGAAGATTTAGATTAGATATTATTTAATGAATTTTATTATGTATTAAAATTTTAAGTGAGGGGAATGTAATTAACAATTAAATAAATAAATAAATAATTAAAGAAATAAAACTTATCATTATGATATTTACAATGAATTTGATGAGATGTATTAATGATGATGTGGATGTTAATTAATTGTTATTTGCAATGAGTCAGAAATGATTATAAAATGTATTTATGAAAGTTATGAGAAAATTTACAAATGTTAATTATGAAACTAATATATGATAAATGATAATTACAATGATATGTTAATGTAAATGATGTATTTATGTTATTAAGAAATGAATTATGAAATGAATAATGAGGTGATGTACATATCGTTAGCCTCTCAGGCTAAATATATTTAAGATCTAACTCTTCCATTGTAACTCAGTTTATTATAGCGATTAGTTATAATTTTTAAATAAAGTTTTTAAGTAAGTTGCCGTTTCTCTTAATAAGTAGTAGTGGTGCCGAGTAGGTGCCAGGCGAGCGGTGGCGTGTCGATTAGACACGCTCCCCGAAAGCTCGCGGAACGAGAAAGTAAAACGACGGTCCTTTAGGTCTCTCGATTAGAAAGACCGTGCGGCCTCACATGCACGGACAGACAGACAGCCTGTGAGTCACCGATTCGTCAGGACAGACCGGTGTCGGAGATTTAGCCGGAACACTATCCTATCCCGGGGATAAAGGAGTTGCGAATGCAACTGACCCTTGGAATTTGTGGTGGTGTTCTGGCCGGCACTTGCAATATAGACGAAACTGAAAAATATTACAAATAAATTTACAGTAAAATAATTAAGAAAAATAGATTCTTTAAAAACATTATTAAAGTTTATTATAAAACTGACATGGCTGATCGAGGTTTTGATAACTATCTTTTTATTTTGAATGGACCTAGGAAAATCTTCGTTGACATTCGTTTATTTATTGAATACATTCCT
>JAQIXJ010004905.1:0-10095 GCA_034700185.1 Phthiracarus laevigatus | reverse complement strand
GAAAACCAAAAAATATTATAAAAATAATAGAAAAAATGGAAGATAATGAAAAGAAAGTAAAAATAGTTTTGGATTCGTTACAAAAAGAAGTTAAACAATTGAGTTATATTTTAAAAAAACTTGCAGATAGTTTTACTACTATGGAAGGCTTACTCCCAAGAACTCTTTCTTACTTAACGAATATTGTTATAAAAGATAAATAAATTGATATTTCTAGAGTTTGGAGATTAAATAAGCTAAATCCAAAGCTAATTGATATTTTGCCATCCAGATTGTCATTTAGATTTACCTGAGTCTCGTTCTTGTTTCATAGACGAAATTCGTGAAACATTAACACTAACCTTTGATATTAAAAATACAAGGCCTGACATATGTCTAATGCAAGTTGACAATTTAACCCTATACAAAAGAGAAAATAAAAAAACTAATATGTGTCCTATGATTTATTCAGGGCAAAGTATCGTAATTTACAGCGAACAAACAGATTGTGTAACATCGCTTACACATACTAAAAAGATTTTCTACAACTTTATGATACTTCCTGATAACACTTAATGCAGTAGCCCTTTACCATCTAATTTGTCTGCTGAATACTTGAAACTTTAAGAATGTGAAGAGAAATATCATATTGTTGAGATGGATATTTTACAAATAAACAGCGTCAATACTTTGAATTATAATTACTGTGAGTCTTTTTATATAACAGTTTACCAGCGTTCAATAGCATTTCCACCATATGATTTTTCGCTGCCAAAAACCACAATTTTTAGTGTTGAAAATATTAAATAAATTGCAAATCAAACTATAATAGAAACACCAGCTCTCAAATTTATTTCGAAATACTCTCAAAGAATAAACTCTCATATATTACCTAACTTACATACGTTGGATTTTAACTCAATAAGCAACCAAGTTCTGCAAGAAATTGAGTCAATTAATACTAATTTTGAAAAAGTAATTCTATTATCTGATGAATTTCATCCTTTTAAACTTATTCTAGTAGTGATTTATAACGTTAGCATAAAAACTGTAGCTATAGCATATTTTGAATGTTATTGAAAAAAATTAAAAACCAACACTGAATCAATATAATTACCAGACGTAGCCCAACCGTCAGCACCAGAGTCTTGACAAATTTATGTCAACCCTATAAGAAATAAAACAAAAAAAACCACGTGTTGGTATAGTAGTATCAGCCACTCCTATTCTTTGGATGACATGTGTTGAAGGAGATCCCAATTATATTGTTTTAGCCATTAAAGTAACAAATCCCTGTTTATTAGGGAATACTCAAGGTTTAGAAAACTCGACGATGAATTGGTGCGAACATAGTTTCAATAGATCTGTTGTTGAACATTTACAATCCTTTACACGTCGGATAACAAGACTATGATGTATAAGACAAGCTTATACAAACAAAATAGCTTAGTTTTAGAAAAATTACCAAATCCATTGTCATGGAAACTGGTTACATAGTTAAAAGCCAAAAGAAAAAAGAAAGCAGATGACGACGAACTACAGATTAGACTGATAGCAGATTTAACTGTTAAATTTAAACTTTTTAAATCGGTTAAAACAGAAATAGGTCATAAGTGGTTAAGAAATTCTGTTTATCAAAGAATTTTCTTTAGCTCTATAACAAACTTATCATTACCAAAACATATTGATTTGTTAAACTACTACCCACAACTTTGCTTTTATGACTATGAGTCAAGCACTATTTTTGTGAGAAATTTAAAGAAACAATAGTAGAGTAAAAATACATATAAAAGATTGTGAGCCCGATTCTAAAATGTCAATTGTGTTGATAAGTATATCAACATTCATAACAATTCTTTGCATGTTATCAGCTTTGTCCCCTATTGGGAAGATTAACCTACATGGGTGAACTTTTACCACCGTTTCCTACGTTTATAAATGAAATAACCCATTAAACATGAACTCAGTAAATAATAATATAGTATAATTGAGTTCATTAAAGTTCTTTAAATATTTAACCTCTGAAATTATTTCTATTCAGTATAGTTAATGTCTTGTTTGTATAGTGAGTGTTTATTTTAATAATAATATTATTTAAAGAAATTTGTATTATATGTTGAACTTCCGTGTTTATTATGGTAGTTTTAATTACTTAAAATCATTTATATTGTTAGTATTTTATAAACTTATAATGTCCTACATAAGGTAAACCTCTTTAAAGAAAATAAGTTTCTATAAATATAAAATATTCGGAGTACACTGGTATGAACGTATCTTATTAAATTAACAATAGCAGTTAATTGAGATATAAAATTTTAACCAAAATATTTAATGTTTTAACGAATAAATGTCATAATTAATAATCCTATAATAGAATAGAAAAATGTGTGAAATTAGCACATATTTTGCTTTCCCAAAATTTAATCAAACCGTAAAGATTTTTAATCACTTTTTTTTATACTAATCTTCACAAACTTGTTTATACGATTGACGCGTGAAATCAATTGCGAGTCATTTTTAGCAACACTTCCGATCTAAACTGTCACCACAATCCAGACTATCAGATCTATTGTCATTCAAATGGCAATTCAAATTGTTTGACACTTTAGTTAAACACATTTTAATGTTTCTGTTTGGCTTATTACAAAACACTCGTGACTTTTTATTAGCCATAAATGCCTTTAAAACAGGTCTTTGCATGAATTTGATCCATAAGTATGCTTCAAACACCTTTGAGAGCTCTCTTGTTTGACTCCTAACAGATATTGAATCATCACAGTGTCCGTACATTTATATTATTATTGGTTTAATGCAATGAATTCGATGCCAAAATTTGTTGCAATGCAATCCGATTTCTTCGCACCTATTAGTAATAATATTTGTGTCATTTTTATCGCAACCCGAATCTTTTTCAACTTTTTCTTCGCATTTGTCTTTTCCGATTAAATTTTATCGGTACATTGTTTGTCGAGTGTTGTTTTACTTTCATATCAACACATCAACAAATTTACAATTGTGTTCATTTATATATGACACCAATGAGAATAAACATAGGAATATCTAAAGTATTCTCATTCCAACTTATCTTTATTTTATTTAATCAAATAACTCCAAAATAATAGATATATATAAATTGTTTACTAAAATTTGATAATAATTCGGTTTTTATTTTTGAATCAAAATATGCTAAAAATTATAGTATTGTTAAGCTCATGTGGTATAACAACAAATTAAATATTATAGTTTGTATTAAACCTTATTTATGAAATGATTTAATATAACAGTTTTTATGATAATTTTGTTTTAAAATTTCTTAACTTTCATCGAATTTACTCAAACAAATGTAGTTATCAGCAAAAGTAAAACCTATTTAAATTTGTTTATACACCTATGAACAAACTGGTAATCATATTCTCTGAACAACTTGAAGTTTATATTGAAATATTATATAATAAAAAAATATATACTAAATAGCGAAATTAATTAACTAAAATCTAATTATTTTAAAGCAAACAAAATCGAAAAATGAAATTTTAAATTTTCTCTCAAAAACAAATACCATAAATTAAATTCAATAATTCATAATTCAATAATTTATTTTCATAAATTTTTTTTAAAGCCAGTCATTATCACTGATTTTGTTTATTTTTTATAAATTGTTAATAATATATGTTATGAATGCAAATTTTATAATTATAAAAGCATGAAATAATTTGTTCTTAATTTGATTTCGATTACAAGATTATTTAATAATTAAATAAAAAATCTATAAAAAGAATTTTTGAAAATTTTATTCTTCAAACATCCAAATAACTCAAAATCATATTAATGTTACGTATTTTACGAAACAAACATTAAATTTATGCTAAATTTATTTTATAATTTATAATAAAAGTAATTAATTTAAGCAAAACAAGTTTTAAAGGATATGACAAACAAATAAATACACTAAATTAGTACGAAACTAAATTGAATTAAATGTTATCCACTTTTGAATTTTTCGCACTATTTTGAGCCATATGTGAAATAAGCACAATTTTTGTTTTCCCAATATTTAATGGTGTCGTCAAGCATTTGATTCAATGATTTTTTATAGAGATCGAAACAGATTTGTTTAAACGCTTAACGTTCGCAATGAACTGCTAGCCAATTCGAACAACAATTCCTATCCTAAATCGATTAGCTTTTCCCCCTCATTCTTGATATTTTATTGTCCACAAATACTTTTTAAAAGTTGTTTTGCACGAATTTGATTCATAAGTATACTTTGAAAACGTTTTAGTGCAATTTTGTTTGATTTCTAAAATATACTGATTCATCATATCCTTTAATATGAAAACGGAATTTACATAACATTAATTGAGTTTTTTTTGACTCAATAATGGCCATATTTGATTAGGTTTTGGCCTTTAATGTTCTTATTAAGAAGGTGTGCTCCTCACCATATATTTAGCTATCTTTACTCGATTTTATCTAGTTTTGAATCGAATATTGGGTTTTTTTGTAATTTGAAAGTTCATGACCGAATTATGTTTATTTCTGATCCGACTTAGTCCAACTTTGAAATTAGGCATTTTAAAAATTAATAATTGTCATTCACTATATATTTTATTTTAAATAAAAATTATAACTAAGTAATAAGTTATTAGCAGTTAAGTAAAACAAAAATAAATATTCGCAATTTACTAATAAACAAAATTTCTTTTGATAATATTTATAAAAAGAAAACTCATAAAGTTTTGAATAAATTATAAAAGTTTGGTTATTTAAACTAAAACATTGTAAACGAACATAAGTATATAATGAATAATAACAATAGAATTAGTTTTAATTTTAACTGAGCCGGCAATCAAAAATTTGAACATTTGTTTAACAATTTTATACTGTTTCGAACCATTTTAAAATTTGTGCAATTCTTTTCCTCGGTATTTTTGATCAATTCGTTATATAGTAGTTTGATTAGTTCTTTAAACAAAGTTTGGTAACGAACATAAACTCCGTTCTAAATTTTGCCCATATTTAATTTCAATTTAGACAAAGTAGAGACTACAATTTAGATGTTTAGCAATATTTTTCAAGCATTGCTTTTCGGTTCAACTTTAACCAAACTTTCTTCTATTTTGAACATAACTGCGCATTTTTTTTGATCCTTTGAATATTCACCATAATTCCTAAGATTTTCTCTAATTTGGTTTTACATACATAGTTATCATAAATTGTCCAAAATGCTGTTTAACTGTAGATTTTAAATAATTGAAATTTTTTTTCAAACAACACAACAGTCGTATATCCCGTTTGTACACAAATTTACAATTATGTTCATTCACAATTTAATTCAATCGTTTTTTTAATATTCTGATCTAATTTATATTAATATTAATGTTCTAAAAAATATCAAAACATGAACATTTAAATTTTTTTTGAAAGAAAATGAATACGTATAAGAAATATTAAAACCCATATTTAAACACTTAATAAATTCATGATAAATTTTATACCGTTATATTCTAACAATCTTAACAATTTCTAATTATTACAATAACAGCTATTTTCTATGTACATGAAACTTTGTTTTGAAATCTAATATTTATCGAAACAATATTTGTCAAACTTAAATTCACATTTCCAATCGTTCCAAGTTTTATCTGAATCCATAATATTAGCAATCATCTGTAAACATCGCAAATAACAATCAAACTCAGAAGTTTGATTTCCATAAGATAAATAAATCTGGGAATCGCAATGAGTGTGTTTTGTTAGCAAGTTATCGCAAGTGCTTTAATTTTAGACGATAACTCTTTACTAGCAGAATCGAATTCATACACTAACAAAATAAAGGCATTTACTGAAAATTATTAATTAACTAACCAAAATTTATTTATTATTAAACTTACAACTCTTTTTCACCAAAATAAATATATGCTTGACGAAAGTAGCTTTGATAGTTAGTATCGTCTTGTGTTATAAGCAATCATATTACAATTTTGCCAGTTTTAAGATGTGGTCCTGCCATCAATCGACTAGTATTATTAGCCTGGAAATTATAGTTTTCAATTTTTTTTATTATGTCTTTTAATGACAATTTATTCTCTTTAACGCATTTTGATGTTGTAGCTATCGCTTCTGCTAAACATTTCATTAAATAGTAAGCTTTTTTTCTAATTTTTCGACTTTTTGTCGAAATTCTATCCAAAATTTTATCTGGTTAAAAGGCCCAGATTCTCCATCACCGCTAAAAACAAAAACAGTTATTAAATATTATAATCTAAAAGTTACAATAAATTACCATACTTAGCAAATAATAGAGTTAGTATATCGATAAGATTTTTTTATTGTAAAGAGTTAGTTGTACATGTAACAGCTTATATGTGTCTTGATTCAATGGGTCAATAGACGTTTTAATTGTAGTAGTGAGGAGTTTCCTTTGACGTAGATTCACACCAGTCCAATCAAGTCGTATGTCTGGTAAAATACCTTGACAACGCAACTCCCATTCTTGCAATATCTCCTCACTCAAATCTTCAGTGAAAAGATCTTCATTGCCCACTTAACCTAATTAAATACTTTATAGAATAAATAATGAAAAAAAAATAATTTTTACCTAGTTACAATTTCGGCGGCGTGCCAATAATCAAAACCTTTACCATTTTTCCCAGGATTTTTACAAAACTTGCAAAAAGTTCGTTTAACCTTAAAATTTTAGTAAAACAAACTAATAGAATTCTAAATTTAAAAATTTTCAAAATAAAACTTATACATTAATTTCAGGAGAAGTTTCCACATTTACACGCTTAACAGTGGTTTTATTTGCGGAAAATCTTTTTCTTTTCCTTTTATTACTCAACTTAAATGTTCAATTAATCATTACTCTTAATTATTTAAATAAAACTTCAGTTTATTACCTTAACATTAAAATATTCGAGAGTTTTTTCTGTTCGGTTAAGTGAACTAGAATCAGTGAAATTAACTGTCGAGTTACCTTACAAAATTTCTAACATGTTTAATGCGCTTGTTGATACTATTCCGGTAATAACTTGCGACCCGAAACCACTAACAGTTGCTCTTGGAAAAGACGCGTCAAAAGCATGTATATCTTTAGATGATATAGGCGCAAGTTCGTCTTCAATTCTACTATTTTCTTCTTCAACAATATTTATCCCCTAATTATTTATAATCTCTTGATTGTCACCTTGATTTATTATTTCATTTTCCAGTGTAGAACTAGCAGTATTTATGTTTTCCCAACAACTGTAAGATTATCTGATGGTGAATCTACTCTCTCATCAATAAATAGATTATTTTATGTAGAAATATCTTGTGCAATAAGTGGTAAAGTTGTATGTTCGTTTTCAGTTGTATTATCCTCATTATTAATAATCTGATCAAAGTTTTTTGCATTTTCATTCGGATCAAGTATCTCAGTACCGTGTGTTTCAACAACTATATTTATGTTTTCCCTAATAACTTGTTGATTAGTTGTGGGAATTATTATTTCCTCATCTATAACTAAATTGTTATCTGTAGAAATATTGACCGGTGAGTTTGGAGTTGGATTTGTTATTAAATTTTCAGTATTGTTAGCACAATTATTAGCTATGAAATCAGGATTTCCTTCATTAATAACCAAGTTATTATTATTTCCTGTAGTCTCTCCAGAAACAAGAGTTTTATTTCTCGAAGAAATATTATCTGTTTACAAATCCGAATTGTTCTCTAAGTTTTTATCAGTTGTTGTAATGACCTCCCCAGAAAATAGAGTTTCATTATTCCAGAGTGTATCAACAGTAGACGATTCCGAATCGTTGTCTAAGTGGTTGTCAGATGTTGTTTTTTTTATATAATTTCTTGAAAATCTACATTTAAAACATCTTATGTTTCAGTTTCTCCTGTTGTTATTATAACTTCTTCAGGTTGGATTGAAACTAGTGGACTAGGGTCAGGATTAAAATCTGAGGAAACGGCTTCCGCTGTTGAACATTTAGGAGTTATTGACAAAGTAAGGGACTCAATATTTTCCCATATTGTAATAACTGTAATAATATTTTCTACTGTATTTTGAACTACAGTTTGTAAGTCCTCTATAAATTTAAAGTTAATTTAAAATTTAATAAATCTTAAATAATACTAAAATTAATATAATTTTAACCTTCATTATCCTCTTCAAACATTTTAGAATAATCGTTGTTATAATTTTTTCAGAAGCTTTAAGATATCGGTCACCAATAATTTTTTGTCGGTCTCGTATACTCAAGTTCCCGGTTTTTACATCGGTTCTTCAACTGATTCTCTTAAAAGTTGTGACATGCCCCTATCAGGTTTGTTTAGATAGTTGTTAATATATTGCACACAGCTATATGGATCTAGAAAAAACTGAATATCAAGATTAGCTCTATGAAGTTTAAGTAAATTTTCGTTGAACCCATTTAAAAGGATGTTTTTAAATACCGTTTTAGAAAAACTTTTGGATTTTTAAGTTGGGTTTGTATAACATGCAGATATTCAGTAAAAGTCAGATTTAATCGATTTAAAAACATTTCAAAGGTTACTTCAGCTAAATTGATTTGTCCTTTTTTTGTTGATTTTCAAATAAATTTAATGTTTGATTAATATTTTCATAAACTTTTTCATCTTCTTCATTGCTTTCAACAGGTTCCATTATTACTCACGAAGGCATTGGTAATTGTGGAAAATCCAAATGACAAATAATTTTATCACATTTGAATTTCAAACAAGATTTGGAGTGCCCATGTGATTGGAGTTGTATTAGATTTTCGTTTAATAGACTATTTGTAGTGATGTATTTGTCGATGAATGCCAAACAGTTGTTGATTGAGTTTTGGTCTAGATTATCTTAAACAGGTGCATTATGCATCCATATCAGACAGTGAATTTGTGGACTTCCCCGGTTTTTAAACTCAACATGAACATAAGTAACCGTTATTGGATTATGGTTAAATGGTCCTTTTGAGTGTTGCATTATACGAAACAGTTCTCTTATACGTTTATCAAATTATCTAGAGCAAGTAACTGGATCGCTACTTATTAAATCGCATTTGTCTTTAGTCTAGTTCATCAATTTCTACCTCATTTACATCTTTATTGCAGACTGTTTTCATCAAAATAATAAGCAGTTCTTTCCATCTCGTTTCCGCCACGGACAAAGTAATGAATAAAGTCGGTATACCTAACTGCAGTATTATCTCAAGCAATTCATTTTTTCGTAATTGCCAGTACGGAGGAGACGCTCGATCAACTTTCTAAAACCTGTAGACACCATCCACTTTGCAAATGTTGTCTTGAATATCTTTTTATAATAATTGGCCTGCAGTAATTTTTTCTGTGTTTTTTCTTTTTCTTAGATGCAAAAAAACTTGTTTCGTTATCATTAGCAACTGTCGTTTTTTAAACATTAATAATAGTTTTGCCACATTGCAACATCATCTATCGTAATGTCTCAATTCCCATTTACATATGTTAGCATATGATACATTTTTATTCGTTTTCCTAAATTCGCCGCAATAAATATTTGGAAAAAAAAGTTTTTCTGCATGTTCGACTCGCAATAAAGATAATGGATAAACTCCTTCCCTGGAGAAAATTTTATTGTCCGTGTATGATCTATGTCGCTCCATAAAGTATCGTTAGTAATTGCGTATCTTCTTCTTTTATTTCAATCATGTTTTCCAGCTCATCAAAACATGGAATGATAGTTTCGTCAAATTTGTCATTTTTGTCTTCAGCTAAGACAATAAAGTTTTCGATATCATCTGAGTGCTCATTAATCCAATTTTGTGCAATTGTTATTTTTTCTTATTTTTAAAGTGGTGTATTAATCAAATACATAACAGCATTGTAGCAAACAGCTGGTCTAATGGTTTCATACAAATAATGCGATTGATAACAGAGTTTTCGTTTAAGTTTTAATTGGATAGTTTGAGTATTGTCAAATGTTCGTGGAAGTAAATTAACAGATGTGTCTACAGAATTTGGAACATTTACAACATTACCTTTTATCGCATATTGTCTGTCTCTTTTGCTCAACTCCCTAATTTGCATAAACGGTAGTCTAGGCGAAACTAAGCGGATCTCTAATTCTGTCATATTTTGTAATACAGC
>JAQIXJ010004904.1:0-10097 GCA_034700185.1 Phthiracarus laevigatus | reverse complement strand
TCAATCATATATTTTTTTCATGCGTTAATCCTTTATTTAATGAAATTAGAAAGTTTGAAAAACTTCCCTTCTTGTTTCTGTCGATTAATTTTTACTTCTTTTAAATTGAGCTCAAAAATACATACTTCTCGGATGTAATCTAATTTCAGCTAGTGTTGTTTCCAATTTTGAAAATAGAATTTGAAATGTTTTTAAATTTTAACATTTCAATTCCGATTAATAGAATTTTCAACGCCATTTAAATTATTGTTTTATAAAATGCAAAAAAATTATTTACATTTCTACAAATTTAAATCGAAATTCACTTGAAAAACTTATATACAAACAACTAGTGTCGTTTTTATTTTTGAAAATCGATATTAGAATGTTAATATAGTATATATTTCAATTTTATTTAATTGAAATTGAATTGTGATTAATATTATATAATTATAAAAAATTTAATTAAAAATGAAAATGAATTAAATACATTTCTAAAAATCGAAATGTTTTACAATTGAAATTGTAAAACACATGGAAAACAATTAATCATGTATATATCATGTTGTTAAAAAGGTTTTACATTGACAAATATTTAAAGTGAAGATTGTTTCAATTCATAGATAAGTTAACATGTCGTCTGTTTTAACATTAGATTTAATCACACATCTCTTTTAAAGTAACAGTTTTTTAGTGAAAATTATTAAGCTTATTCATTAAAATCCATATAATTTATGTTTAGAAAATTATTAATGAAATTATTAAGGTTAATTATATTCGTTTAATATACTAAAGAAATCGATAAAGTTTCATCATTTACAGATTGATATTAGTAACTGGCATAAAACATATTTCGCTAACAATATACACATTTGAACTAAAAATCGAATTGAAAATTGGAAAATTAAATGCAATATTAAAATTCTAAAAAATAAAATTAGAAACTACTTAACTTTTCATTCCAATAAACTATATTCGAATTTGAAGTGGAGACTATAAAACAAATTAATTTGTTATGAACCCTATTCTAGTAGTTATGTGATTGTGTATGGAAGTTTAACATTAATAAGCATTAATGCTATTGCATTCTATCGTAGTAAAAAATATTCGCATATGCATTAATTAACTGTAAAGAAAAAATTAGTTAGTTGTTTAATTAGTATCAAAAAGATAGGTCACAATCTTATGGTATGCGAAAATCGTCGTTATTTTTTTGTTAGCACACTTTGTAAAAATCGAGCTATTGGATTAGGGATTCGTGTAACTCTGTGTGTAGACTTTTTTGATTTTTTTCAAGTTTTTTAATTTTTAATTTTTTCAATTTAATTGATTTTTTTAGAAATTTCAGAATTTTCTTAATTTTTTTTTGATTTTTTAAACTTATTTCAGCAACTTGACAACAATCTCATAAAAGATTGTTAATGCTAGTAATAAACAAAACTAATATAGTTGTTAATTTTTTGAAAGTGTTTTATACATTGTTTAAAGTATTGTTTCAAAAGTACTCGAGAGAGTTTTTATTAAATTCTAGTTCAGTATTGGTACAGACGATTAATACATTTATTCAAGTGATATTTCTAAACGCGTGCGCTTGGGACAGAATATATGCAATGAGTTGCCAAAACTGAAGTGCGAAAAATTTCTAACACCAAAATATCAACCGGAAGAAGAATATTTATAAATTGTTTAGCTATGGTTACAATTTAGATTTTATTATTTGTACGACTCGGTTAGTTTTTTGATTATTAGGTGTAACAATCTTCAGAACAACATAATAATCTATGTAGACATATACAAGTCGTCTAACATTAAATTTGATTGAAAATTAACTAAAGTAAGTTAGAAATCATTTAATTTGGTTTGTCACAAGTTAGGTCGCGTTTAATTGGAATGAGCACTACAGATAAAGCCAGAAATTTCGGTATCTATTATGTGAAACATTTTAATGAGTTAATAAAGAAACTTTTTTACAACATCTACTTCTCAGTATTTTGATATCAATTTATTTTATGTTCGAATTTCAATATAATAAAAATATTTCAATTATCCGTATATATCTTTTTAATTTTAATTTTTTTTGTTAAAACATAAAACAATAGGAAATTTAATGAGAATTATATACTTACTTTGCTAAAATTAAGGATTGTTATAAAATTCAATAAACATCTCAATTACATAAGATGTATTCATTTTTAAAGTTTTGTAATTTTATCCTGGACACTTCTACCAGCGAAAGACGTCGAGTACTGGTCTTCTGGTAATTTTTCTAAATCTATTTTTGTGCGTGACAATTATTAATAAATAATTTATAAAATATAAAGTATCGAAACTTGTCGATCAAAAAAATATTCATATCACCCAAAAATTAGTATATTTAAGGGTAGCATTTGTTTTATAGCCGTTCAACTCTTCTCATCTTATTTGTTAGTTAACCTCCTTTTCTATTTTCGATGATCGATGCCGATTCAATCAGAATGTGGTCTGACGCGAACTTTTCGCATTCAAATACACAATTACAGCCAAAAATAATAATACTTATATGATAACAATTATTAGTAAACTATTAAATGTGAACTCTTTACAGCTATTGCCGGTAAGTTTTCGCATCAATCTAATTCAAAGTAGCTATCGAGTATCGAATGGGGACCATTGCAGGGTTAAAAAAATAGAAATAAATAGAGACTAATTTGAGAAAAAAAAAGTTCCAACAGAAAGTACTGTAATTCAACAATAACTTTTCACAATTTTAAAGTCACACAATAACAACAAGTTCAAAGAAAACTAAATTTTTCTTAACTTATTCTAGTAGTAAGGGGTGGACATGATCCGTTCTCGCGCGAAACGGTCACATTCTCCCCAATGAAAATTATATAAATAAGTGTATAATGGAGGTATGGGTCAGATAGTCTCACCTAAAATAAAATCCCTGTTGATCGCACTAAGGAGCATATTCGGTAAGTTTTAGTAAAAATATTTCATTTTTTCATTTATTTAAGTCAGTACATTTTTAATGGTTATACAATAATAATTTAATATAAAATAAATACACTGTAATTATAGTTAGTCACGTGTTTGCACATTGTTAGTTTAAACAAGTTTTCTTATCGCCATTATTTAGTAAGTATCGTAAGTATAACAAACCATATAAATTAAACTAATCTTTCTGATAAATTATTTATATCACTTGAGTGCAATAAGAAAAGTATTTGGTAAGATTTTGTAAAAATAATTTATTTTCTCATTTATATGAGTACATATTTATTGGTTTTACCAAAAATATTTAATATAAACACACTAATATGTATTGTTACAGTCACGTGTTCAGCACATTGTAAGTTTACATGTGTTTTCATATCGCCATTATTTAGAAAGCAACGTAAATACATCAATCATTACAAGTAAGAGCGTAAGCATATATTAATTATATTAAACTTTATTATTAATTAAATTAATCTTTCTTATAAATAATTTCTATAATGTCAGGCCAACGCGCTGTCGACAGAGGACTAAAAAATACTGGTTGTTGTTACAATGGGTAAGTATTTGCTTGTAATATGAAATTGTTTTTATTTTAGTGAACTTTTTGACAATTTATTTAATTTAGTCATAAGAAATGGCAAAGTGTACGCAAAATAAATTGTTTCGCTGGATTGGATCCCGAAATGGACCCGAGAAAAAGGAAGATTGAACTCTTAATTGGACTTGCGGGTTCATTCAGTTTTAAACGACCTCAGTTATGGAAATGGGACAACATAATTTTTTGTTAAATAGTGGCCGACCATTGGATAAAATAGTTTGTGTAATTATGGGAAAACGTTTTGATAAGGGCTTCCGAATTGAACAACTGTCAGGAGTTGTTGGTTGACTACCGCGCTCGAGGGTGTTGTAAACCAGTAACAGCGTCAAAAATAGGTGGTACTGTCTCATTAAGTGTGAGCTCACAAAACGACATTCAATCGGCAGGACAATTTGGTTCAACTGTTTCTTTTAAAATTGCCAAATTAATCAACGTCGGCTATTATTCGTTAAGCAAATGATTGCGACAGAAAGTATTGTTAATTAAAATAAAGATATTTTTTTAACTTTTTTATTTTTAGTTACAGATGCAAAACTAACTCCATTGGTTGGTTTTAATATTGTGTCAAAAAAGTTATTGATCTAGCGCTTGCTCTAAAAATGATCGAAACTTTGTTTTACCAAGGGCTGTTTGAAAGAGTGTTCTTACTTAAAAGGAACTGAGCTCTTATCGAAGAACAGTGCAGATCTATTCTGCTTCACTAGAAAAGCAGCTTTCGATTTGGATGCTGCATTAGCTTAAGGGTAAAATTCTTTTAATTTAATTCATTATTTATTTTTTTTAATACTTTTATAATTTTTTTATTAGGTTTGATTGTGCAGTTTTTTTGGTAATCGCATGGAAAGATTTACGTGGAGCGACATCAAACTTTCATTGCGTAGTATTAGTAATTCCGAACTGAATGAAAAGAATGTGTTAGTATTTATTACATATTTTATTTTATTTTTGTTTATAACTACTATTTTATTTAGGTTATTGTTTTAATACCACGTGGAGACCAGTAATGACAGGCATCCGTTAATTCACATGTTTACGGTACAACATGAAATGTGTTCTAGAATCCCAGTTGCTAGCAGAAACTCTTTTTGTAATCATCGCACACATGAACAAATGATAAACCGTGAAAATACTCAGATTCATAGTTCAAGCACTTTTTGCGGCAGTAAAACATTGTTGACAAGTTTAATCGCATCTATGCAGTCAATTTGTTGTTGTACCCAAAATTGCAATGGCCACAATAATAACACTGGTCTAAGTTACCTGTTATACTTCTGACAAAGTTGTAATGGTTGCTTTTATATTAACAACAGATGTTCACATGGACAATATAGACAAACTTTTGCACCGAAAGTTTAGTTGGTTTATTTTGAGCAAAGATTGCAAAAATGCAGTTTAATTAAGTTACAGTGATAGGAATCCGTATTAAAAAACAAAAATCTAAACTTTAATAAAATTAAAGTAAATCAATCGATTATAGGTATCCATAGAAAATAAAAATGCTAATTCTAACTAAAAAGATACAATAAACGTATCGATTGTGTTTGTTATAACTTAACAATACATTATCAAGTTCTAATTTTGATCTGATATAAATTTTTGAAAACATCATTTTTTAGATTTTAAATGGTTATTATTTTTCTATTTTTTCACGTTTTTAAAAATTACAGCATCTCGGCTTGTTTGTTGTTTTTCTATTATAGATATTACAAATTGTTTTTATGTCAATAAATTTTTAATTTTTAATTTAATTCTTTAAATCAAAATCAATTATTTAAAAAGTAAACCTTTTATGATAATAATATTTGTATTCAAAAAAAATGTTAAATACAATCTATATTCTTCCAACCAAAACCTATTGTCTTAATAAACAAAACAACAATTGAAATATTTATTAATTTCGTAATAGAGTATTAGAGCGTCAAAATTTTTTTTGCAATGATTTGCAAATCTTTCGTTCAAAAATTTTCATTTTCCTTCAGTATAGCGACAAAAATTTGTTGTTTCAATTTTAGTTTTGATAACATAAAACAAATTTTTGTAAAATGTCCACATGTGCATGGTTTAGACAAAGTTATGAATGACTTAGACAATCAATAGGATTTACTCTAAGGTAAATTTTCAAAACTTTTCTTAAAGTTTATCTCATTTTAATTAAATACTGCTATAGCTCAAATTCGTTAGAAATAGTTTGGCGATTAATTGAGTTATTATATATTATTAACTTATTGTTCAGCAAAAAACAGTAAAAACGAGCGTATCATTGATATTAAAAAATTAAAGCGTGTTTGAAAAAAAACTGCGATAAAGTTCTATTAACTGGAGACTTCAATATTGATGTTAAATCAAACAATGGAATGAAAATAATGAAATCCTTGAAGTTGAGGAACTTTGACTTATTGGAAACCGGAGTAACAACAAATGCCAACTAAACAAATGATATTGTATTTTCTCGAAATTTACCACTTGATATTCGTCCAAAAGAATCTTACTTTTCATATCACAAAGCTTTAAACTACGTAACCCTAATCTATGGGTTTTTAAATAATAAACATTTAGTGAATTATTGAAAAATTATGAATTTATTTATATAATAATTAAAAAAATATAGAAAAATCTAAACATGAAAGTTTTTTTTGATGACAGATAACCTTTTTGTGCAAAACCATTTTTATTGATGGGCACCATGCTATCCATGATGGATACTTAAGTAAATTGGTGATAATACTGTAGTAATAAGGCGAGAATTATACACATGCCTCTATATTTTCGAAACGGTTATACCAACAATAATGGTTCCGCTTTGTTTGCACATTATAATTATGGGCTACCAGAAACTAACTTTTGGTGACAAATAAACTTTAGGAGGCTCAATGGTTAGTAAAAATGTAACCTGAAACCTCATTTTAACTATGTAGGAGGCGTATGACCAAAAAATTGAAATGGATCAAATTGAAGACCATAATAGGTTTACTTAAGTTAAAATTTTTTTCAAAGTCATAGGTGGTTGCGTTTGTGAGATATAATGGCACGTGTTTTGTTCTTCTGTAGAGAATAATTTTATCCTTGGTTAAGCTAGAATAATTAAAATAAAATTTGCTTAGTAAAAACGTGTATTATAAAAACTTTGGCCTACTCAGATTTTTTACCACCTTCATTTTAAGGGTGGTAGGCTGAGGATTGGTTTAGTTGAAACTAGGTTAACCTAATTTTTCTCATAGTTCCCGTTTAAATTTAATAAATAAATATATAAAATCTTTACTTAAAACATATTAAACATTTAATGTTGAAACGTTTATTGAAAACTAAGGTTATTAATATAAATTCCTCTTTTGAATTCTCTCATTTCTTATTGTGCTCTCGACAAGTTTATTCTCATTATTATTTCACACTCTAAACTGTCACTTTCGCACTATATAAAATATTTCCATGTTATTACGCTATTTTGATTTTATAGTGATGATTATTTATATATTGCTATCGTATAATATTTTGGAAAGGTTGAAAGAAATGAGCACATGGCTTATCAAGAATTCTCGTATTATTATATATGTTATCGAAACGGCTTACTTTATGGATATTTTTATTATTATTAAAGGTAATATATGCTCGAATGTTGATAGTTATACTTTGTTAAAACAATGAAATTATTACAATAATGAATAATAATCAAACTTTTGTTTTTTAAATATTAATGATGTTAGTAATGGTTCGTTTTTTAAATTTATTAGAATATGCTTAAAAACAAATCCAGATAAGTATTTAGTTTGCTACAAATCGCATTACACTAATCTATTGCGCGAAAACAGTGACGCGAAATCTTTAATTATTTTACTATTAGAAAATTTAATGGAAATTTCAGTATGACAGTTTATAATCTATCAAATCCAAGAGTCATGCTGGTTAATACGAATGAACGAGAACTCTTAAAGCAACTCAATGTCCATTATACAAAGTTAATTTATGAAAGACAACACAACTAAATTGATTGCATCCCTTAAAATTATAAAATTAGTTAAGTCGGCATAAAATATTTTATTAGAGTTCGTTTAATTTTATTGTTCTCAATATTATACTAAAACTAAAATCAGATATTAAGCAATTATTCGATGGTTAAAAAAATTAAAACGTCTGCACGCTCCAAAGCCATTTGTTATTTGAGATAAATATGTATAAATATGGAAGATTCTCAAAAATATTAAATTTACAGTTTTTATAGAAATTCTATTGTTTTGTGAATTTTCAACTTTTTAATATGATCTTATTTGACTTATTTAATATAATTAGTTTACAAATGTTTTAAATTAAAGTTTGTTTATTTATTCACAAAATCTGTTCATACAGAACTAACAATATTATCAGATTTTATGATAACTAAAATTTCACGGAAGTTGTATAAAATAATGAAAATAAAATATTATGATATGGGTTTTTTTGATTATAAATAGAGATTACCAGTCTTATTTAAGCAAAAGATTGGTCAAATTTGTAAAACCGCGAAAATAGAAGATAAAAACTAGCCATAAATTTAAGTTGAATATCCCGTAACTTTTCTGCCGTTTAGGGTTGTAAGGCTCAAAGTGGAGTTATAATGTAATGAATAACTTTAAATAAAGAAAATTGATTCAAATAAAAAAAGCATTTGTTGCCAAAATGCAATAAGCCTTATTTTATCGTAATCGCTTTATCTCTTTCTCCCTCTCTCCGTCACGTTCTCTGACTATATTGGAATCAGCTATTTTTACGAACGTTACCTAGCAATTACTAAAACCAAATAAAACCAAAAAAAAAATCAAAACAATTGAAAAAATATCTATGGAGATAATGACATTTGAAATGTTTAATCCAATATCTGACATTTACAATGTGAGCCTAAAAATCGTAATTCTTTTTAATCCAACTTAACTATATTTATTGTTACTAAATAATTAATTCACTCTAATGAAATTTAAGTTACACTCTATGAAAACTTAATAAATTTTATAACAATTTAATTAGTTTTAATGTTCAATAACATTGATGTTACTTAGATAACGCTAAGAAGCGCTCTCTTAAGCCCCATATCTGAAATTTTTGCATTGTTTATTTCAATTTATAGTTTGTTTTAAAATCACACATTAGTTTAAAAATTTAAGTTGGTTATTAAGCTATACAGGAATAAAAACATAATTAAACATTAATAACTATAATGCGTGCCTAATACTAGAGCTTAAATCTTCAACCGTTTCCAACTGTGTTTTAACCGCCCGTCCGATTTTCTTTACATCTTCAATTCTTCACGAATTTAAAAAATGTTTTTTATATAAAGGGATTTAAGATCTTAACAAAAATTAATTGTTTTTCTTTATTCAAATTGTTTAAAAATGTGCCGGAATTCTTTGATAAAAGAATTGTCAAATAATATTTATTATTTCAAGCAATATAATTTAAAAACTGTAATTTTAATCTTTACTTATTTTGCATATTATTACTCTTTGTTAAATCTTTTTTAATTGGAATACAGAATGATCAGAATTAATTAATTTGAGATATAAAAATATGACAAAAATTATTTATTGTCCTCACGAAAAGTTAATAGTTCATTATTTAAGTTATAACTCAAGTGTGTTTAATTTAGATTTTTTATCTGACTCAAAATCTCTCTATGTCTTTTTATTTGCACACATTTATTAGTTACTATATTTTGCTCTCTCTAATAAATAATTTTACTTAAACTTTATGTAATCTTTATAAATTAAGAGCAAGAAATAGATAACAAAATGATTAATCTATGTAATAATGTTTACATTAATGATGAGGCAAATTTTCATTCTGCAATTATTTTTTAAAAAATTTTGAAAAAATTATTAGAAAATAAAAA
Source organism: Phthiracarus laevigatus (assembly GCA_034700185.1). Taxonomy (NCBI): domain Eukaryota; kingdom Metazoa; phylum Arthropoda; class Arachnida; order Sarcoptiformes; family Phthiracaridae; genus Phthiracarus; species Phthiracarus laevigatus. The sequence goes on along the minus strand of JAQIXJ010004904.1, from coordinate 684 downwards.
CTGAAAAATAAAATTTAAAAAATGTTAAAATAAATTAGAATCAAAATTTGGAAAATATTCAAAATAAAGTATAAAAAAGGATGAATGTTAGCTAAAATTTATATTTTTCAATAATATAAACTGGAATATAATTAAATTATTAAACATGAAAGGTACACGACTTACATAAGAAATAGGTTAAACCATAAATAATTTTGATCCAGTAGTGTAAGTGTAGCCTTAAAAACTTCAAAAAAACAAATGATTATATATTTTAGATTTATTCACTTAGCGTCGTTACTAATGTTTCAATACCTTTTTATTATAAAATAAAACCAGTATTATTTGACAACATAATTAAACTTATAAACAACGTTTCAATTAAAATTTCACAAATTCTTTCATCTTTTTAATAATTCTAACTTTTTAGGAAGATACATGAATTTTGGTATGTCCGTCCGTATTTATGTTTGTCTTTCTGTCTGTCCGTTGGCACTCTTTTGAGTTTACCACTATCATTATAATTAAAAAAATGTAATTTTAAAATATAAAGCTATCTTTAATAACTTGTAAATTAGCTTGGATGTTTCTTTTGGCAAACCGTCATTTATTTAAAGTTTTAATATATTTTTAACTCATTTTAAAAATGTTGTATTTCCCATTTTATTTGATAATAATTTATTTTTAAACACAACGTTAAATTAA
>JAQIXJ010004903.1:0-10100 GCA_034700185.1 Phthiracarus laevigatus | reverse complement strand
TGGAATTATTAATGATACAATGTATCCAAATATGAAAGTTCCAAATGATAATTATTTAGAATGTTTGGCACGTCATTTGACAGTATCGCCTGTGCATGGAGTGGGAACATGCAAAATGGGATCGTTATACGATAAATGGTCTGTTGTTAATCCACGTCTTCAAGTTTTGGGTGGAATACGCAGATTAAGAGTCGCTGATTCTTCAATTATGCCACGCCTTCCAAACGCTAACACTTATATTGCTTCGGTTATGATCGGAGAAAGAGTGGCACAGTTTATTAAAGATGATTATCAAATAATTTAAATGATAAGTTTATAATTACTTAGAAATAGATAATACCCATAATTTTAAAAATTAAACAATTTTCATAATAAACTTGTTAATTTTAGATTTATATAATTAAAATTTAATAATTAATTAAGATGTGTTTGTTCCAGAGAGATGCATAATTGTTCCCCCACTTCATAAAAAAAAGATTTTATAAAATGTTATTTTATCACAAATATGAAACTTTTATAAATTATAAATTACAAATTGTCAAAAACATGAAAAGTATTCTTCGAATTTTTTATATCCTTCGACAAAATCATTTTAATTGATAATCTAAGCAAAGTATACAATTCTAAAATTTATTTTACTTCAATAATAATATAGTAAATGTATTAAACAAAAAAAGTAATAATTAGACACATAAACCACGATTTTAGCTGTGTTTGAAACAGTTAAATAAATTGAAATGTAAAATTATATTTTTTTATAGTTAGCAAACCGATGTTATTGGAATTATATGTTTCTTTAGTAGAGAATACCATATTAAAAATCACATTAACATGAAACAAATACACACCAAAAAAAAGTTTTGAAAATAATCGAAGAATATAACATTTCAGTATTCGACTCAAAAAGACTATGGTTAAGAAAAATTTAAATTAGAAAACGCTTTTACAACATTTAAATAAAACTAATTAAATACTTTTTCTTGTCGATGTTGGCAATACGTTCAGTAAACATCCAAAAATAATAGTCAACATATTTATTATAAAACCGAGTTTAGGAAATTGTATAATGAGACACAAGTTAATGGCGAAATTAAATGCAATTGCATTAATACAGAAACTGTCCACAAATGTTTAGTTCACAAATCACGCAAAATAATAATTCGAGTGAACAATTATTTTAATTTAATTCTTTTATTATAATAATAAAATTTAGCATAAAGTATTGAATTCAAATTAAATAATAGTTAATTTTCTGGTAACAAAGTTAAACTGATTGATTTGAAATTATTGCTAAAGAGAAATACTCACATAAATACTAACATTATTTTTAATAATACTAGTTAGAAACCCGCTTCGCGTGGAAATAACATTTTTATGTACGTACAACATATTATATTGTTTAAATTCTCGTTTAAATAAATTTAATTTCTTTTATTTTGTTTTATTATTGCATTTCACACTTAACCTTTTTCTCGCCATACAACAATAGGTTAAAAGTTTTTATATACTTTTAGGTAACTTTCGTAAAAATAGATGACTTTAATATTTTAGGAGAACGTGACGAGAGAGAGAGAGAGAGAGAGAGAGAGAGAGAGAGAGAGAGAGAGAGAGAGAGAGAGAGGAGAGAGAGAGAATTTTCATTATTTTAATATATAATAGGGATAGTTTTGTATATGAATGAAGTAATCGTACTGTATATTGTAGCAAACGAACTGTTAACCATTCTATTTTTTCAATTCTGTTCCCTTTCAATTAAGGACATGTCAAATCCAATAGCTCAAATTGAGCTAAAAGTCGCATTAAATCTATTAATCAACATGAGAAAATGGTTACATTTCTTTTTAAGAGTAAAGATCAAAATCCCCTAATTAACATAAGAAATTGGTAAAATACTTATATTCGATTAAAGATCAAAAGTCCATTATTAGCATAAGAGTGATAACAGTCAGACTGATAGACGGACAGATGGGCGGACTGACAGACGTTGTCAGATCTACATATCTGACAATTTTGTAAAGTCAGATAAAAAACTCTAATTAATCCATTAAATCAGATAACGCAATGAATTTAATTTATTATATTGATTTTTTCACTATAGGGCGGAACCTTTTACCTATTAGAACATGTAAGGTATAGAAATGATACTTCATTCCAAACCCAACGCTTAGTAAGCCCAATCTGGCGATAAATGGAAGCTGGATGTCAAGTAACGCGACAAATCACAAAAAAAACACTAAAAGAAGTTGGGTTCCGTCACATTGAACTGGAGTATTTCGAAAAAGAGGTCAATAAAAATAATGATATTTTGTTTATTACACCAAATATTGTTGGAAAAGCCATTAAGTAACAAATATTTCACTGTTAAATGTAATACATTTTAAGATAGTTGTTGATAATAAATTAAATAAAATAGCTTAGTGTAATTCATTTAGAATTTATCCCATTTTAATTTTTTAAATAAACAATTTTAAAGACTTACCGAAAAAATTACATCCGCACATATTAATTACTTTGCATAATGTTATAGATGTTCTGATCGTAAGTTAAAGTATAGCTTTTAGTTATACTAGTTGTGTTGAGACTGTTTGAAATGTAACCGTTCTGAATATATTTACTAGTATTGATTTAAAGATCAATTAATTGATGAATGCTTACGTGAAATTTGTGAACTTATTCTGATAGTTATTCAACTGTAACTTGATTTCGAAATACCGACAAACCGGTCCAAACACTACCATCACTCACAAACAGTCCCAAACCACACCCATCCAACCCGTATCCCACCCACTAATATTTAACTCCACCTACTCAACCCGAACCCAACCCAAACCAAACCAAAACCCCGCCAACCCAACGTTTTTCTCATCCTAACAGTAAAAACTTTTATTTAATTAGATGGAGTTTCAAAATAAACTGGAATTTTTATTTCTGACCCTTAACATAACACCAATATCATAGTTATCTTCAATTCAACAATAAATATGTTTAACAACAAAATCCATTTATAAATTTATTGATTTAAGATGTGTCTTTTGTATCAAATATAAATCTTAATTAACACTTTAGTGGAAAAACGGGATAAAAACAACCCCACAGTGTCTTTAAACCGTTATAACTTTTTTTCTAGTTGAAGTAATTTCCTGAAATTTTAGGTATTCTCCTATTATATACACACAAATATTACTGTAAAATTTCATGAAATTTGCTTTAATAATTTTATTTATATTAACATGTTTTCAACATCTAGTTTTATCGTGGGTAGAGTTTATCCCGTAATACCTTAAATGGATGGCAACGTTATTCAATGGGATTTGCTCCTTTTTGTTAACTTTCAGTGTAAGACAAGTTCAGTTTATTTGGCAAAACAAAGAGGGAATGCACTGTTTGCTATTCCTGTGCGTTGATGAGTATTTTGGGATAAAAAAATTGTATGATTGCGATATAGTGTGATCTATACAAGCAATCGTTGCTCTAGAAATTATTTTGCCCTTAACATTTAGTTTAGTATTTTGGGATAAAAAACATGCATTGGCTACGATATATTGTAAACAATTCAAGTAATCGCTGCTATGGAAAATACTTTGCTGTTAACAATAATCATATTGTATTTGGATTAAAAATTTCATCTAAAATAATTTTCTATAAAATCAAACTGATTTGTTTTTGTTTTCTAAATCCCGATCCTCTCCTGTTCCGTCCCGAATTTTTTTCCAGGTCTAATTTGTTGCAATAGTTTTCAATTATGTTTAGATATTATAAAGTAACTGTCGAGCTATAAATTTGGTATATAATAGAACACAGAATAAAAATATCACAATAACGAGTGTTTAACACCATCTATAGTAATCTCGAATGAAAATCGAATGAACACATGGTATAAATCTATCAATGAATTTTTTAAAGTTAATTATTTAAATACCGCTTTTAAAACTCCGTCATCAATCATACTTTTTGGATTTCCTATGATATGTCCAACTTATCATGAAGTTTTTATGTTAAATTACACATTATTCTGAAACGCTTACATCTAACAATGTATATGTTAAAAATTATAATTCAGTTTTAACACTTCAGTGGAAAAACGAGATTAAAACCACCTCACAGTGTCTTAAAACCGTTATAACTTTTTTTGAGTTGAAGTAATTTCCTGAAAACTTAGGTATTCTAACTGTATATACACATTAATTATATTGTTAAATTTCATGAAATTTGCTTTAATAATTTTATTTATATTAAAATGTTTTCAACATCTAGTTTTATCGTGGGTAGAGTTTATCCTGTAATACCATAAATGGATGGCACCGTTATTCAATAGGATTTGCTCCTTTTTGTTAACTTTCATTGCAAAACAAGTTCAGATTATTTTGCTAAACTAAGAGGGAATGCATTATTGTATTTTGGGATAAAAATAATTGTATAATTGAGATATATTGTGATCTATAAAGTAATCGTTGCTCTAAAAATTATTTTGTCTTTAACACATACACTTTAGTATTTTGGGATAAAAAACTTGTATTGGTTACGATATATTGTAAACAGTTCAAGTAATCGCTGCTATGGAAAATATTTTGCTGTTAACCATAATGATATTGTATTTTGGAATAAAAATTTCGTTTTTAATTTTCCATAAAATCACACTACATTTATTTTTGTTTTTCAATTATGTAGTTAATTTTCGAATCATTGCCAGGGTTTACAGTTAGTGATACAAAGGCAATGAAACGGATCAGAACACAAAATTGATCATCGGATTAAAAAATATCGAAAAAGCAATCTTTCGTAGAAGCATTGGGTTAATTTTATTATTAAGTTTGAAAAACTTGCTAAAAAAATACATTTTTGATATCTTGAAAAACTTTAATTTTTGTTAAATATAAATATTGAAAAAATTATATTCATATGACAATTCACCTAAAAATTATTATTTATATAAATTATTGAATAAACGTTTTGTCAGCTAAATATAAGCCTATTTAATATTCCCAAAATACGTTCATCAATGTGTTAATTGTTTATAAATTTTTTTGCTAATGGAAGTTTTCTTTTTATTCCGAAATACTTTCTATATTGTTTTAAGCGTTAACAAATTATTGGCGGGAATGGAAGTTCATTTTTATCCCGAAATACTTTCTACAATTTTTGTGCATAGCGAACATAATGGCGGTATAATAACGTCACTTTATACCGAAATACTTTCTATTTTTTAGTAAACTTCTAAAATTAGTGACGTATGTAAAGTAATATTTATTCCATATAACTGTAATGGTTGAGTTCAATAAATTATTTTGAATTCACGCATTGAAGGTAGTTTTTAGCTCACTTTTTTTTAGAAAAAGGAGAGCTTATGCATTTGACCTTGTCCGTCCGTCCGTATGTCCGTCTGTCCGTCTGTACGTTCGCAGTCTAATATCAATAAAGTAGATTCCCCGATTTCTTTAAGTTAATTAAGGAATTTTGACTTTTTTACTTGATTTAACTATTAAGTTTTTTACATAAGTAAACCTTAACCTATAAAAAAGTGAGCTCTCTATGAATGTGTCGTTCTTGTTTTATAATAATATTGATGGGCAATGTACTAACAAAGTAAGGAAAAATTCCACCCCAAAATACTCAATCTTACAAAAATTTGGTAAAACTGAAGTGTTAAAATAATTTGTTGTATAAAATGATTAAGGTTTTTAAGAATAATTATAAGATTATGCAAAATTGATATACGAATTAGACTCCCGAACGGGCACCCGCGGGCCCACGACACTTTTTCCCGGGCCGGGACGGGTTCTAGCTTAAACCTATTTGGCCGGGCTTTGAAATTAATTTCTCGTACCGGGTTGAGCTTTGAAATGATTCCAACATATTTTAAAACTTTATCTCTAATGTATTTTTAAATTAAACAAAATTTCAGAACGAAATTTCAGTTATGCTAATTTAATTTAACAGATAAGAGAACACAATTAAAACCTGATAAAGTGATAAATTATTGTTTTTAAGACCAAAGTATGATGATGTTAAGTAAACAACATTTTGATTAAATGTTGTTTTATTAAAGAATCTGGTCGGGTCGGGTTTCTACTTATCGGGCCGAAGTCTGGCAGGGCTTTGAAACTTTCAAAAAATTCGGTCTCGGGCTTGAACATAATGGGCCGAAATCGTGCTCGGGTTTAAAATTTTTATCGATTTGGGAGTCTTGTAGCAATATATAAAGCAGAAAAATGTTTGTTAATACAGACAGCATATTTAAAAATGTTTTCAATTTTAAAACTCGGGTATCAAATGGTTAGTAAGTTTAGGTACTAAAACTAAAATTTACTTCAATTTATAACAAAAATAAATTAGATATGAGTTGGGAGTATATGATTTAAAATATTTATGCAAACCAGATTGTTCTTTTTGATTATAACTAATATTTAAATATTTATCAATTTAAATAAGAGTAGATGTAAAAACATTATTTAACAAGTGCGAGACATTTATAGAGCTCACATATTTATCAATATATATCAATTTATTCATACGAATTTCACAAATATGCAGGTTTTGAAGCCAACATGGTGAAGTTTTAAATAAAATATAATATAATTTAAATTAATATAAGAAATGATATTTCCCTTAATAAATTAAGTCAGGGAACACGGGCACAGACAGACTATTCAATGTTAGTTTAAAAACTTTATAAATGGGTCATTACCTCCCCTACTACTTAAAAGTATATATTTAGTAAATATATAACACGCTTTATAAATATTTAAAGACTTAAAAAGATTTGGACAATTTTATAGCCTAACAGTTCAATAAATAAAAGTTAAATAAGAAATGTCAATAAAGTATCTTTTATTTTTATTTGGAATTTAACTCAAAATAATGCAATTTTACGGTTAATAAAGCTTAAGAAAACATGATTTTGACGGTATTAATATGTGATTTTGCTATTTTAATTTTGGTTAGTATACTGTATAGTCTATAGCTGTTTACATTCACTCTCCCGTTATTTTATGTGTTAATAGAAAAATCTGTTGTACTGAAAGGCTGAACTCGAGGAATTCGAGAAATTCTTGTTCACACTTTTGCGTTTACGTAAAGTTTAAATAAAAACACACGTCGAATGTATCGTTACAAAATGTATTTTTAATGTTTTTCGAAATTATAATAAGTTCACATTTAGCGTGTCATTAAATAGTAATGAAAACGAAATAATAACGTTAATCGTTATTTAAAATATCGAAATAATATCGAGTCATGAACTCGACTGTCGTTCATGAAAGCTAATACATGTCATTCGTCGATACAATACGATTGAATTCGGATAGAAATACGAACATCATTTTCTTAAGATCCTCTGACAGCGAGAACCAATCAGAGCGTGTCTCTGTAAGGTGTTCGTTCAGTGTACGAATAATAAAGTAATAAAAGCTAAAAATAGTTTATTTAGCGCTTCGCGAGTAAGGATTATTACAAAAATACTCGGAATACCGGGTTTATGATTTGTCAATCCCCCTTATTTGATTGGACTAGCGGTTCCAACTTCTTCGTTTCCAGTATTTTCGCGTTCGCGGAATCTTTTCTTCGTTTTCGTTTTTTCCGTTTCTTTACGTAATCGAATGTCGCCCATGTTGGACTGCATCCGCTCATGTCAGACTTTACAAGTCCATGTCGGACACCACCCGCACATGTCTAACATCATCCACACATGTCGGACTCCACAGGCAATGTCGGACTCCCCCCGTCCATGTTGGACTCCACCCGCCTTGTCGGGCTCCCCCCGTCCATGTTGAACTACACCCGCCCATGTCGGACTCACCCCGTCCATGTTGGACTCCACCCACCCATCTCGGACTCCACCCGCCCATGTCGGACTCACCCCATCCATGTTGAACTCCCCACGTCCATGTTGGACTACACCCGCCCATCTCGGACTCCACCCACCAATCTCGGACTCCACTCGCCAATCTCGGAATCCTCCGCCCATTTCGGACTCCATCCGCCCATGTAGGACTCCCCCGCACAAGTCGGACTCAACCCGCTTACGACTGTTTGTGTGACTGTGTATGACTCTGTGTAGATGACTGCATGTATGACTGCATCTATGAGTCGAATGGTATATGTGTTAAAGGGTACTTAAACATTTTTATCGACCCTTCCTGTTTGATGGGTTGCATACCCCCTCGAGTGACCCCTCATTTAACTCAGCTTATTCCGGAGAGTAGAATGATAAAAGGTGTTTAATCTTATTTTTAACAATTGTTTTGACCCCTCCTGAATAAGGGGGTGCTGACCAATTGGAGACCCCTCTATTTGACCTCCTCTCTTCTATCTATATCCATTGATATAATTATCGAGGGGGTGGACGTTCGAGAGGGTCAAACATACTGCTAATGAATTAGTTTTTCCACCCCCATTTTTTCAGCAGGGGCCCACCACCTTAAATCCTCCAGATGTGGACTCTTCTTTTCGAGCTAAATCCAATGATATAGGTTTCGAGGGGGTAGAGATTGAATAGGGGCTATTATAATGCAGTTTTAACAGTTTTTCCGCCCCCATTTTTTTAGGTGGGGTCCCACCACCTTGAAACCCCCTATTTGCATTGCATTCTTAAAGCTGAATCCAATGATTTATGAGTTGGTAGGGTGGACATTGAGATCAAGGCACTTAGTATGGTTTTTAAATAGTTTTTCCGCCCCCATATATTTAGGAGGGGTCCCACCACCTCGAAACCCCCAGATCTGCACTCTTCTCTTCAAGCTGTATCCATTAATGTATTAGTCGAGGGGCTCGGACCACCAGGGTAGGCGCCTATAAAGGATACCACAAACAAACAGAAAAATATATTTTGATATTTATATTAAGTGATAATAAATTGATTGAAATCGGAATATCAATTATTTTTATTACATTGTTATTCAATTTCTGTATATCCACCGAAACTGAATTTTATATTATTGCTGGCTTTTGTCCACCAATTAAATCTAGTGAGTTTTATTAATTCAATTTTTCGGAAAATTTTAACTGTATTGCAAAGAAAATTATAACAGTTTCTTTTAGTAGATAAAATATAATTATATTACAATTTGTGAATATCTATTTTAAATTTAACACAGTTGTCGAATTGGCAACTATTTTATATTTGATTTTATGAATTTCTATAATTATATTTATTGACAGATGATGTACCAGAATGGATTGTAACTAATTGAAGTGTATCCCGAGCAGTAGTAGATATATGGCCGGTATAGGACACCACTACAATCCAAGTAGTAATAGAAGGGATGCTGGAATAATGAGATTTAGCACTACTGAAGAGGAGGAATTGTACCACAAAAGCAATTGTGTACCACAATTACCATAAAAGTGAATTGCATGTTAAACATAGGAGATACCACAGAATATAATAACGATTGGAAATCAGCACTGAATATGTTTAATGAGTTACTATACAATGAGTTACATTAGTGATAAATTATTGAAGTGTATACTTCGAAGGTAGAAAACATACTGATGTATTAAACATCAACTAATAAGTAATATAGAAATAAAAAGTATTGATTATATTAGTCATAGGCATATGACTAATGAACTAATTATTGAACATACAAATAAGTAATAATGAGTAATAAGAAAAATCTAGAAAATAGTAATAAAGTAGAATTAACTAGTGATGTGACGGGAGTTCACATACACTACATTTCCTCCACCGCAGATATTATGTTGGAGACTATCATATCGCAATAGAGAACTGAGTTCAATAATTATTTAGCCAATTCCAATTTTATCCCAATCTAATGCAGCATGCATTTGTAAAACGTATCGAATAAATTCATAGTAGGGATTACGACAGTAAATCGAATTGTAACTGGATGGCCAGTAGAACATACGCCAGTATAGAAGATGCGTTAACGCATACCCTATACCGCTTGATAAAAATCTTGAATTGAAATAACTGAACAAATCGAGGCTTAACGTAATTGTAATATCTGAATGCGTATATAATACTGGACTTGACCAATCAGACAATAATACAATATTAATTGGGAGAAAGTTATCAAATTCTTGAAGAGTTTGAACGTAGTAGTATGTATAAAATTGAAGAAAATCGTGTTCGGAAACCA
>JAQIXJ010004902.1:0-10105 GCA_034700185.1 Phthiracarus laevigatus | reverse complement strand
CACCAGTTCCGCATTAACAAAATTTTATGTGTTTATTTAAAAACGAATTTTTTCAAAAATTGAAGTCGGGTTCTGGATCACTGTCCGAAGGAAAGTGGGCCAGAACTCGACATATATAACTACTTGTGCTTTAGAACGAGTATCGATTGCCGTGCTTTAGAAATGTTATGAATATCAAAAAAAGTTTAATAAAATTCTAAATTAATTCCATATAAGATAAATAATTCTGGCTTTCTAAGCCAACTTTAAAAATTCTGTTTTTCACTTTGGTTTCTTCAAAATTAATAAAGTTTTCTATTATTTGTTTTACAATTTTTGCAATTTTAGTAGTTGTTTATATTTAGCATGAATCTTTTTTATTTTATCACAGTCTACGGTTGTCACCCACATAATTTTACTGTTAATATGATGTGTGAAATCACATAAAACATCTTTGTGCTTTTATATAAAATTCAAATTTTGCATTAATTTTTGAAATCTGCTTTTAATAGCTTTTAAACTGTTTATAAAACTTTATATAAGTGAGATAGTTTAATGTTTTGTCTTTTAATTCTTATCAGACTTCAAATTCTGCTCTTTGAACTTTACCCTTGATGGTATTATGAATTATCACCTTTTTTAATTTTGGTTTGGATTTTAATATTTGAATTTAATTTATGATGTCGCGCCAATAAATGACTATCGCTTAATCTTATTTTTCAAACAAAGAATATTTATTGGTTTTAGAATTGAATTTGTAAAAACCAAAAAAAATGTTTAAATTATTTATAAAATATAATATTATATATATTCAATATAATACATTTGAAATAAACGGAAAAACAAAATTTTATCATATTAACATTTAAATATATAAATAACATTCCATTAAACATCTAAAATTACCTCGAAACATCAAAAAGAAACTAATAGATTTTAATATAAAATATATTATATATTGAATGAATAAAAATGGCATTCTTAGCCTAACAAAACTACAAATACATCACAATGATATTTTGTTTTTAAATAGTTGACATTAGGAATATTCAAATTTATATTTTTCATTTATTCTAGTAAATAAATTAATGTTGCACATTATTATAGTTTTTTTCACACAAGTAAGATTATTATTACAAATTATTCTTAAGCATTCCTTTAAATAATTGATTCAATCCGTCAATGTATTCACATTTTTGATAAAATACATTATTAATTATTTTATAAATTCCACAAATAGATCCGCATATTTTAAAAGCGCTAAAATCAGGTTGTTTTAGACGATAAGGTATCAACAACACCTCAATAATGCTTGTTAAATTTGTTAATTAAATTTTAAGATATGAACTTTTAGTTAATCCAACCTTATCCTATTTACATCCTTCTACTCTAAAATTTATTAATCAATATTCGACATATTATAATACTTAACTTTATATTTTAATACAGTCTAATTCAGAATTTAACATTAAATGTAAATCGACAAATTCATAGAAAGCTCACGTTTCCTTAACATTTCAGTAGAAAAACGGGATAAAAACAGTTTCTTAAAACCTTTGTTACTTATTTTTAGGTAAGAATAACTAACTGAAATTTAAGGTATTCGAAAACATACACACTAATAATATGGTTATTTTCATGAATTTTACTATAATACTTTTATTTATATTAACATGTTTTTAACTGCTAGGTTTATCGTATGTAGAGTTGATCCTGTTATACCTTAAATGGATTATAAAATCGTTGTTTTTTAAAATAATTTTGCAAATAAAAGTCTTTTATATTTTGAGATAATAAACTTGTATTGGATACGATATAGTGTAAACATTTCAAGTAATCACTGGTATGTAAATTACTTTTTTGTTAACAATAATGATATTGCATTTTGGGATAAAAATTCCGTCTAAAATATTTTACTTTAAAATCCCTGATTTTGTTCTTGTTTTTCAATTATGGAGTTAATTCTCCAATCATTGCCATGGTTTGAAATTAATGATACAAAGGCTATGATACCTATCAGAAAACAAAATTGGTCAACAGATTTAAATAAATTATCGAAAAACAAATAAGTCGTACAAACATTAGTTTAAATTTATAAGATTTAGTTTGGAAAATTTGCTTAAAAAATTCAATTTTTGTTATCGTGTAAAATATTATTTTTTGTTATTTTATAAATCTTGATAAACAAAATTCTTAAAGCAATTTAGCTATAAATTGTTATTCAAACGTCTAAAAACGTTTATTCAAATAAATATTAGTCATTTTTAATTCAGAAAAGACGTTATACAATGGGTTATGTTAAGAAAATTTTTTCCCGAATGGAAGTTTAATTTTTCCCTGAAATTCTTTCTCAGTTATTTTAAACGGTAATAATTTATTGGCGGGAATTGTAGTTGCCTTTTTATTACGAAATTCATTCTCTGTTACGTTAAGAGTTTATAAAGGATTGGCGGGAACGGAAGTTCATTTTTTATCCCGAAATACTAACTATAGTTTGTGAGCATAGTAAACATAGTATTTATATATAATAATATATTTTTAATTTAATAAAATAATGATATTAATGCAGTTGTCAATCCTCTTTCTCTCACATTAAACTTTCAAAACTACATTATTTAAAACTGCTAAGTTTGATTTTGCGCTATTTTTTTAATTGTGTTATTTATTTTTTTCAACTCAAAAACGTAGTTTTAATTAAAATCGAATTTTTAATGTAACACAAACAATTTAAAATTTACTGACTGATATATTACTCATAAAATGTTTGTTTAATTATTCATTATCTTTAGTCACATAGTCACATGAAATAAATTCAAAACATCTTTTAATCTTTCAGACTACATGTGTTTATTTTTTAATAACTTTTATTAAAAAGTTTACAGTTTCTTAAATTTTAGTTGCAAAAACTAGTAGTTTTGTAATTTAACATAATTCTTGAACTCTTGCACATACTGTAAATGATAATAATAAGATGGTTTATTATTTACATACAAAAATTATATTTATTTATATTGGAAAGCCTCGTTTGAGTCTTCATTTTTCTTAATCTTTGTCTCTAATACATGCAAAATTTTATTATGTTACTTTTTTAAACAAAAATTACTATCATAATATGGACTAGTGTTGTATATTAGACTATGAAACGGGCCCGACGATATTTGTCTTTTATTTGAAATTTATCTTTTCCGGATTTTATTTAACAAAACATTTGACAATACAAAGTAAATATATTTTACTAAATACATATTTGTTTCTAAATTTACAATGAAATATAAATCGATAAATTTATTTTTTATATCCATTGATTACATTTTAATAAGATAATAATTTCCAAAAATTTACTTTATTTTATTGTTAGAGATCTAATAGCTGGTTGTTCAGTGTTTGTTTTTGTAGCCCATATGTAAAGAAAATGTGTTTGTAATAGTATTACAGTAAAAAAATTGTATAATAATTTAATTTGAATTGTTTTAAATGCCATTAATATGCCTACATCGCAGAGTCCATATAAATTTCCATATTTATTACAAATTAAAATTTTTATGAATAATAAGATTTCCATAATCCTTAATTAGATTATGTTTCGATTATTTACGCTTATGTTTCGCTTTTTATAAAGTAAAAGCAAAAGATGTGAAATTATGTTATTTATTCTTTTGCTTGAAGTAATAGTAAATACAAGCGAATTGAAAAAAATTGTGAAAAGCGATAGTAAAATACAAGGAAAATGAAATATTTTCTTATAAGTAAAAGCAAATTACTAATAAATTGACCTTTAAATTATATAATTTGTATTAAAAAGCTAAATAAAAAGATGAAGTTAAATAAATAATTTATTCTCAATTTTGCTTAAACCAAAAGTAAATAAAAAGCAAAATTACAAATTGAAAGTTAAACAAAACTAATCCTTATGTCGTAATTATACACACGTTAGACTTATATATTAGAGAGAATAATATTCTACATTATTCGTGTCATCGTCAATAATAGATTTTTCCCAATAAAATTGAAAACAATTTGATTTTATTGTTTCCGGAATTGAATTGAAGTGTAAGTTCTTTTTTGTTATCTTTATAATCAAGTCGAGTCATTGTAGAAGCAGGCAGAAATTGAATTGAGAGGCAGCAGACTATGTTTGACGATTATATGGTTTGCGTCGCCGATTTTATTTTTGTTTTCTCCTTTGACTCCAATAACTTTCAATAACTTCCGAGACAAAAAACCGCTGTCTTACTCTCTTCAATGATGAAGTAATGTTACTTTTTCTGGTTGTGTGTGTTTGTACAAAATAAATGGTAATAACATTATACTTATTGACGGCAAAGGCAATGCAGTTACCATTCTATATAAATTTATCAATTTTCCACTTTTAAAAGTATTATTTTTCTGACATTTAATGTTTAAAGTACAAGTTGTAAAATATTCTTTAACTTACTTTGATAAAGTCAGCTATTGCATATGACATATCTGTATGTTTTCGTAGACTTTCTGTCTGTCTCTTAGTCTGTAGACTTTTTTTTACTTATTTTCTTGAAATTTTATTTGATTTTTTCTTATATTTTTGACAATTAAAATGCTAAGCAATAATACAATTAGATTTTTTCTACAAATAATTTCTACCTTGAAGGTTATAATATGCTTATTTAATTATTACAGACGTTTGTTCTTTAAATTTCAATAGTATGTACAGAATAAATTCGAATAGGTTTCTTATTAACTTTGATTAAGAGTCAATAATTTAAAGTATTTTGATAAAGTATCTAAAATTATACGTATTAAGTGAATAATAATTGTAAACAATTTTTCAGTTGAAAAATTTATGTTTACTTCATTAAAAGCTGTCAATAATAAAATTAGTTGGGATGATTAAATATAGATTCAAACAAAACTTATATTTAAGGTCCAAATGGCGCAGAAATCTCAATTCGTTTATCTCAAGTCAATTCATTCGTTCAGTTTGATTTGTTTAATAAAAACAATAAGTTTTGTTATTTTAAATATTTAGTTTATTAAAAAGTACTAAACAAAATTTTTTATTAAAAACATTCAAATAAAAATGTTGCTTAAAATTCCAATAATAATTTATTCAGAATTGTATTTAATAAAATTGCGTTTGTTTAAAATAAACAGAAAAAATTAAAACTTAAATAGATGGCTATCAAATGACAGTGAAAATTTGTAATATTTTGATATACATTTATAAAGTTCTAATTTTTATTTTTGCTTTAAAATTGAATTATACAATTGACATTATTTTTATTTTTTAACAAAGAAGATAATTTTGGTTTTTTGTTTTACTTTTTAAATCTTAACAAAATATAGTTCAAGTTTTATTATTTTGTCTGTTACACAATAAATACATTTCAAATAAATGGAAATTAAAGTCACGGTAATTAATGTAGAGACATTTTTTAAACTTTTAAAGTAATATTTTCTCTTACTATTATTTTTACAACATAATTTTAGTTTTTGATAAATTTTAATTTTATTTACTTTTAATGTGGTTATAAACTCATTAATTTTAATATTATATTTATTCAATGTAAATTATTTATCACGAAATCAATTCAGTTCTTATAGACACAATAAAACGCACGATAACTGTATTAGAAATAACAACTTATTTGTAAATATATTAGTCGTATTTCTATTTATTTTCAAGTTAATACTTGATAGCCGGTAAATATATACTTTTATATTTTCAGCAATTATGCTTGAATTAAGCACTTTGTAATATTCGTTCTATTTTTTAATAAATCTTATTAGCATATCAAAAGAAATTACTTTTAACACCAAAATAGAAAATAAATTTTACAATGCAAGCCTAACTAATAATTCTTACCTAGTGAGTTATAAAATGCTTAAATAAGTCTTACAGACATGTTTGTTCTATGAATTTCCATTGTTTGTATTGTAAAAATTAGAATTTTTCTTCTATAAATTTTGCAGTAAAGAATAGGTTACAACGAAAGCCAGAATATCTTTCATTATTCAATAAAATCAGGAGTTTGAATGATATGTGATTACCACAAATTTAAAATTTTTTTACATTAAAAATTAATGTTTACTTCAGATTAAAAGCTGTAAATAATAATATATGTTGGAATAATTAATTATAGATTCAATTAAATCTCATATATATGGACTTAAGTTAGATGTTCATTATTAATTTTTTCTAAGTTGAGGGTTATTATAATAAAGTGAGTTTATAAATAAAAATTTTTAAGAGTACAACGCTATGTGAACTAAACATCTTTTTAGAAATATTTGATTTTTTTTCAATTTCTCAACTTTTTTATAATTTTTTGTTAAAATCCACATTGTTAAGATTAGTTTAGATATTTTTCTTAACCTTATTCTTTTTAGCTCACTTTGAAAAAGTCAGCTATTGGAATTAGAATTTCTGTGTGATTCTGTAACTTTGTCGTTCTGTACACTTTTTTTTAAACAGTAGGACGCTTTTTTAGCACACTTTGAAAAGGTCAGCTATTGGATTTGACATTTCACCTGTCTGTCTGTAACTCTATATGCTTTTTTAGGTCACAAAATTTAGGCAAAAATGAACAAAATTGGTTCAAAATTGTGCCTTAACTGAGTCAAAATTTGTCAAAATTGGCTTGAACAGGTGCAAACAGGGCTTATAATTGGTTAAAAATGACTAAAAATGGCGGAAAATAGGGCTTAAATTGGGCCAAAAATGACTAAAAATGTGACTAAATTGGTCATAACTGACACAAAATCTCTTAAATTTAGTGGGAAAATCTAAATTTGCCACAGTACAACAAAAAATACGTTTTTTATACTTTTTTTGTCTTCTTTTGCCACCATTTTGTCATTCTTAAATCGAACCGTCCATTAACTTAAGACTTACATCATTCGATAACTTTAATCGTAAGCTTTCAAATGATTTACATATTGTTAATTGATCCAACCGTTTTTAATTTAATACAATTTTGATCAATTTTTATAAAATAACAAAACACACAATTTTTTAGCTAGAAATAAAAAAGGAATAATTTAATAATAATTGTTTATTATAAACATATAAAATTAAAATCAATGAATATGGAAAAATAGATAAATTGGTATTTATAACCTATCATAACATTTTTTATTAAAATTTTTAATTTTTTATTTCTTCAAAAACAAGAATTAAATAAATTTTTATCTAATTTTCTATTAAACATTTTCTCGAATAAAAACATAAATAAAAATTTTTTAATCGGAATCCCTTAAAGGTATAAATAAATCGCAAAACTTCCCAGTAAACTTTTCTCGAGTTACTCTCTAATTATTTTCTGTTATAAGTTCATTTACCATTATGAACGAAAAATATAAACTTCATTATTAATGGGGTTTAATCCAAAATTGTTTTAGTATTCCACTTTGCCTCGTTTTGGCAAATTAACTAATATACAATCGGATCCAAGAAACTAAAAGGAGTCTGGGTTGATAATAAAAGAATTTTGGTCGTATTAAATTTCTTAATGGAAGTTTTTCAATAGGGAAAACATAACAAAAGATTTCCTTAGTATATTTTTATTTATTAATATTCTTTCAATTTCTATAGAAATAGTTATTAAGCTGTTGTCATTTCAATAACGTTATCAAATACAGCATAAAATATTAGTTTTAAATTTTATGCCTAGTTTTCTGAATTGTAGTTTTATGGTCACAAAGCATTCTTAAGGTAAATTAGCGTTGTTGTTAGCTTGTGGATTTTCAAAATCAGATTTGAAGTTAAAAACAATAAAACACAATTGGCTTTTGAACAGATTATAATTAGCAAATGGTCAATAACCATATGATGTTGCTCCTAAACTGTTAAAGAATTCAAAATATTCCCGTTTATAGTTCTTATTTGAAAAATTTGGTTAAAAGATATTTCAGGATGTCATTACTCTGTAAACTGATAGCTAATTAGAGTTTAGGTTTTTATTTTTAAAAGCTAGTAGGTTTTGATTTAATTGACCTAAATAGCCTAATGTTGTACAAATCCTATAATAAAGTTAGAAATTGTGACAAACATCATCCACAATATGTATGTTCTGCTCTGAAGCAAAGTTAATAACTTTTGCTTCTTACCTTTTTAATGGATATTTTGCACATCATTTAATTTAGGATCTCATTCAGTTAAAGTTCCTGCTGCCGGTGCCATGAAAAATAAAACTGTCTTTTTGTTTTGATAGAAATAATATGATAGGAACTTTATTTATTTATAAAAGTATAAGTTGAATAAGTCTCAATGCAACAGTCCATATAATAATTTGTCTCTTCTTTTGTTAATAATTGTTGTTGTATCGTTAACCATAGCTTCTGGATCGGTTTTCAAAGTAACAAGTCCTGCAGGAAGCACAGATTTTTAAAATGCTATATTGTTGTTATAGGTCAGTATAAATAACCAATCTCGACATAGATAAGTGTTTGAACTATTTGAAATTGCTATGCTTCAAAAAATATGTGGACTTGTCAAATAGTATTAAAAAAATAATTAAGAGATATTCTTTTATCATGCGTTGCATCAAATTAAGTAACATTGTTTAGTCACAATTGTCTTAAAATGAGAAAACATTTTTCATCTCCACAGATTCTTTAAATAAAACTTGAAAATCAAATTCAATAGTGTAATAGTTAGTCAATGTAGATGTCGGCGAACTTGAAACATTTTTGAGCTCGCCATCCTTGTTTGAACAGTATTTCTTTGAAAAGATTCAATTCAGATATAAGTATATCATTTGCCGTTATTAACAAATACATATTTTTTATTTTGAATTTACGTTTTCTTTTTTATTTTTTGATTTACTTCTTTTCAATTTTTTAGCTCACTTTTTTATAAAAAGGCGAGCTTAAGGATTTGACCATGTCTGTTTGTCCGTCTGTCTGTCTGTCTGTTCGCAGTTTTATATCATTGATAGTTTTTCAACGATTATTTATAATTATAAAGGGATATGTCATTTTTCTATCTTAACTGAGAAACTAAGATCTTTGGCTTAAATGAATGCTTAAACATAAGAAAAGTGAGCTCTCTATGAATGTGCCGTTCTTGTTTATATACTGTATTTAATTAAGTTTGCGAAATAACACATAAAACTGATTTTTTGAAATGCAAAATTATAACGCGCCAGCAATGCGTCCTGTATAATATACTTCACCCTGTAATATAATTATTTAAATTAAATTTCATTCACAATAGATTATGTATCTATCTTCCATTGTTATTTAAATAGATTAATAAGTGTTAAAATTGTTACTTAAAAGTTAAAGATATATTTTTATTAACAAAATTTATAAATTTTATGATATATAAACATTCTAATAATTTTGGGCAATTTTTTTAAAATTTAGAATAGCATGTTTAACCGCTGTTTAACCCTTCGACATAAGCTTTACAATAATTGGTAGAGAATGTAAAATGAGGACACAAAATTATTTAAAAATCTTAAATTATATGTTTTAAAAGTGAATTAAACTGAATTATCAAACAAAAAATTTTCTTCATTTAATCGTTGTCTTTTATCAGGTAATAAGTAAAAATGCACATATGCTCAATGATACCATTCTTTGTTTAGCATTGATATGGATTCTCTGATAAAATTATTATGATGTTTTAAAGAAGACATTTTTAATTTTGTCCCAAAAATAAGCAATTTTAGTTTTTATATTTGGAAACAATCTAATTTATTACTAGAGTTATTCAAGTTAAAATTTAAAAAAGATTATAATGAGCACAATTCAAACATTTTTCAAATTTGGGGACATGTCTACCAAATGTAGACAGTTTTGTCTTTTTGGGGAATTTGGTCACAAATGGGGCAATGTCCACAATTTCCGATCTATAATAATTGTGTAGAATGAAGGAATAAAGGAAAGAATTACAAGATGCGCAGAATATTCAAATGGTGCGAACAAAGTTAGCGGGAAATAAAGGGATGAATTTATGCGTAATTTTAAACTCTAAAATAAATAAAAGATAATTTTTATATCAATCAATAGGTAAACTATTTTTAAATATATTATGTTATTAATATGTTTGTAACATCCATTTATGAACGGATTTTTATTAATCTTAAATTAAATGTAAAGTTTAATTTATTATAAAACCTTTTGGATTTATAAGATTTAAAAA
>JAQIXJ010004901.1:0-10106 GCA_034700185.1 Phthiracarus laevigatus | reverse complement strand
CTAAAAATGTATTAACTATTTTAAAACATTGTTGTATTTCGCGAGAAACTAAAGTGGAAAATAAAATATAACGGGCATAGTATCAGAACATATAATATATAAACGTTATACGGACGGGTAATAGTATATTCAAATTAAATTAATATATTTTTATGAACCTTAGGATTAAGCTTAGTAGCAGAGGGTCGTCGATGGGTGTCCTAGTATTTAAAAATATTGTTAGTTCTATTATATACTAAGTTTCGCGTCCAACAATTAAATTACTTCAAATTCTAATTGTTATTGACTATAATCTAAAATATTACAATACCAACAATGAAAATAAATTTCATGCCTTGACTAAATACTTAAGGTTCGGTTTAACGCTAACAATCAATTATAACATTCATCGTATTAAGATTTTCATTGAAAATTGTTACATATTTGATAGTCATAATAGGATGCGATTTAATTTATTGATTATAGTTCAAACTTTAAATAAATGAATTCTTAACAGAATTTAGATTCAAGAATTTTTACAATAAATCAGAAAAAACTTATTTTTATCTTTCGATTTTTTGAAAAAGAATATTTCAGTACAGAATATTTAATATTGTAATCTTTAATTTCATAATGAATAATATAATTTTCATTAATAGTTAAAAAATAGGATTGTTTTTTAACTTCAGACTTTTAGTAACTTATTTTAATGAAAAATATAATAATTAATAAAATAAATTATTAAATCATTTGGTTTATTAATGCGATCAAAACTTTCATAATCCTCTGAATTTATACTTTCGTTTGTGCTCAAATAATTAAGTATAAGTCTTAATAAGTTTGTGGTCTTCTTAACAAAAATTCCACAAACATTTCAATTTGTTTAATTATATTGGAAAAGTAACCATTAATTTTTGTTCTACTATTATTAAAAATAAATTTTTATAATTTATTAAAATTCCTGATGATTAGAAATTTCTAATAGAAACGTTGCGCAATAAGAAACATACTGTCTTGAACTAAAAATATATAAATTTTCTTAAAATAATTTTGTTTTAATTTTTTATATTTATTTATGAATATAGATAAAAATTGTAAGAGTCTTTAAGCAAAATATATTTCATTTTTTAACAAATAATTAGTTATTAAATTCAAGCTTTAAATTTTTTGGTGCTTTTAAGTTCCCGAACCATCTTTTCTCGTGATTTTTAAATTTTGAAGAAAATGATACAATAGAAAGCAATCGTAAAATAATTTGTGGTTTGATTGTAGCAAAATCAATGAGCAATTGCATTTCAGATAACTTACGAGTATAGAAATCTGGAATCTCTAATACCTTTAAATTTGTTAAAGCCATCAACGGTTTAATAAATTGTGAGGTTATATAGTAATCTCTATAACAACCAATTCTAATCTTTTTTATTTGTGGCAAATAATGGTGAATATCAAACAAAAATGTGTCGAACTCGAATAAATATAAGGATTAATATGTTAATTGTTTGCAATTTGATAGCGATTACGCACTTATTCGATAATTTTCAGTACTTGGATAATAAAACACAAATTTTCTTATTTTACTGAAATATTTTAACGAATTATCCAAATCAATGAGAAATATATGATCTCTAGCTTGAAATGTTATAATCTTTAAGAAAACTAATTTCTCACATTTACTACCAATTAGTTTCATCTCATCTCGACAATGGTTAACATCGCAATGAAATCTAATTAATAGTGATTCCAATTGAATCAAATGTGACAATCGAGACAAATATTCAGAACATTCATTTGCTGGTAAATCAATGAAAATTACATATAATTTCTTTAACAAATTTCTATATCTCTCGACAAACATATCCATTAAACCGATACTACTGTTAAATAATGATAACGTAATTTCTCTCAATTTTGGAAACAATACTTTATCGCCTTTCATATCAGTCAAGTTCTTTAAACAAATTACGGAAACTGTAACCACATTCGGACACAATCGAGTAATTTGATCGAAAACACAATCAATTTGGTTTTAATATATGAGTACATTTGTCAAGTTTTGATGGAAATTAATAGATTTTATTTTGTGACCACGTTTTTCAAAAAAGTGTTGCCAAACATTAATTTCAATTATGGATAATATGCGGATATATAATCGTAATGATGTCAAGTTTTTGCAGTTATCGGCGATTATATTCAATATACTGATAATAATTGATTTAGATTTACTAATATCAAAGTCCTCATTAGTTGGACATCTGTCTTGCATTAATGACACAAATTTAATAAACACACTTTTTGGTTAGATTGTCAAACCAGTCAATAAAACCAATGTTTATTTCTTCATATAAATTAGCGAATAAAAAATCACAGTATAGTACAACATCGAAATGAGTAAAATGCAAAAGACTTACATTAGACATATGTAACACTTCAGTATTCAT
The DNA here is from genome assembly GCA_034700185.1 of Phthiracarus laevigatus. Lineage (NCBI taxonomy): Eukaryota > Metazoa > Arthropoda > Arachnida > Sarcoptiformes > Phthiracaridae > Phthiracarus > Phthiracarus laevigatus. Next base: position 7,689 of record JAQIXJ010004901.1, on the reverse strand, counting down.
AAAGAAAGCGATGACATTCTTAGATGCGATTATACGAAAAGAGACACAAATTATGAAAGGAATTAAGAAATTTATTTCGATATGGATTTGCCAAGTTTAGAGAAAATGTTTAATACCGTTATGAATGTTATTGTAAGTGCTAACGTACGTAAAGATGTGGCCACTGATCTCTTAAATTATGCTATTCGAAACTTGCATATAGGAAACGCGATTAGGTTACCATTGAATCATGTTGTTATGAGAATTTTCACTGGAATAATTGCTCGAGAATATACCGGACGAGGAATGCTTGAGCACAACAATTCGGTTTATGGAGTCGAAGACAAGGAGTTAAAAATCTTCAAATGTCTTTGTCTCAGACTATTTATTACATATGGTAGACTCGGACGTGGATCTAAACTTTCGATGAATGCTTGATTAACTACGCAAAGAATAAATTAACGATTACATTAAATCTATTGTAGTAAATATCCTCTCAACTGCAGACACAAATATACTCTATATCATACGAATGAATAATTGCGGAACAAGAGAGACTGCCTTCGATAAAATAAAGACTGTTTATGGTAACAATTTCATATGTTATACTTTATTACTCGAAGTCGGCTTATATACACGCAAACGCCTGAACGATCCATTCGATGTCGAATACCTAAACATCTGATTTAGATGAGACAATGACTCCTTCTCCGAGTGTGTCACACCAGTTGGCAGAAGTCGAGACATTGGACATTGCAGAAACGGAAATGGATTCACAAACAACTTAAATTTATCAGTACGAGAGTTAATCAGAGGATTTAGATAATACTAATCAATATTGTGATATTTAAAAACAATATTAGAATATTGATATATAAAAATATTATCACGCAGTTGCAACAATAGCAAATAAAAACGTATTGTGAGATAAATTTATGAAATTGGAAAATAATTACAATCTTTTACTTAATTAATTGAAATATGATTTGCGCAGCCGCCAAAAGATATCTATACTACTATGACGTCACTTCCTCCAAAGGTTCCACCCCCTTAACTAATGTTAATTCTTCCCCGCTAAGGCTTTCTTCCCCTCTCCTACTACTGTAGGTTATAATGAGTAAACAGCTTCCGATAATCAGTATGGCAGACACAGAAGAATTTCTAATGCTATTTGTCTGCTTCTACTATTAACAGCAGCCGCCAACCGGCATTATTGTCGTCAATGTCATTATTATCATTATTATCATTATTATCATCATTTTATACTGTTAGAAATATCTGATATTTGGCTAAATGAAAACCGCGGCATTGCTACCGCGAGTTGTCTTCTTTCCCCAAACACCAGCCATCTCTACCGTTTTATTCTTTTACTTGCTTTACCTTTAAAACACTGCTAAAACTGCAAGTGATTTGATGTTTTGCGTGCTCTGATATTATATTGAGCGAACGAATTCAAAGTTTACTCATTTTGACCTACTTATCTCGCACTAATCATCAAATCACAGAGCAAAACGTTGCAATGTATTTTGAATCCCAAAAATAGTGCACATTAGTCTAATGGAAATTTCCATTAAAAACACGTGTTTTTTTATATTTATTTAGAACAAAGAACAACTAAATTTCCCTGAAAATATGCATTTTTTACATTAATAGTTTATGTTAAAGTGGAGTTCTTCTTGTTATGTTAGAGAAGTATACAGGTGTCCAGAAAAAATCAAAAACAGAAAATAGTGCAAGACTATTAGTGCAAAACCGAACTCGACCAATACCGAACTTAATCCAACTCGAACTCAACACAACTCCAACTAAACAGCACCCGTATACAAACCAACTCGCTCTCAACACAACTCGAGTTAAACCCAACTCACTCTAGACGCAACTCAAACTAAATCCAACTCTCTCTAAACCCGGCACAAATTCAACCTAACTCTAACTCGTCACAACTCTAACTGGTCACAACACTAACTCAACCCAACTCTTACTCAACGCAACTAGAACTCGACCCAACTCGCTCGCAACCCAGCACTAACTCAATCCAACTCTAACACGACACAACTCCAACTTAACACAATTCGAATTCGGAAAAATTCGAAACCAACACAACTCCAACTCATCCTAACTCTAACTCAACCCAAATCGCTCTCAACACAACTCGAAATCAACCAAATTCGCTCTCAACCCAACACTAACTCAACCCAACTCTAACTCAACCCATCTCTAACTCGACCCAAGTCGAACTCAACACAACTCGAACTTGAAACCACTAGAATTCGACACAATAGGAACTCGGCACAAGATTTTATAAAACTTTATAAAGCTATGGTTATCCATACACTGTTAATTTAACCAAATAGTATCATTATTTTTACAATATAATTTAAATGAATAAATAATCTATCAACTTTATGATAATAAAGGAACTGTTTCGTTTATAAAAATATCGACAGGATTGGAGCCAAACTCTCATGTCATCTAATAAAACAATGAATTGATTGTTCACTCGAACTTAAACCAAATCGAACTCTAACTTACTCGAAAAAAACACAACTTGAACTCCACCCAGCTCGAACTAAACACCACTCTTTCTCAAACCAACTCGCTCTCAACACAACTGGAATTCAACGAACCTCGCTCTATATGCAAATCAAACTAAACCCAACACGCTATCAACCGAACACTAACTTAACATAACTCTAACTCGTCACAACCCTAATAAAACAATAAACTGATTGTTTACTCGAACTTAACCCAAATCGAACTCGGCACAACTCGAACTCAACCTAACTTGAACTTAACACAACGTGAACTCAACCCAGCTCGAAATAACCACCACTCGTACTCAAACCAACTCGCTCTCAACACAATATAAACTTGACCCAAATCTCTTTTAACCCAAATCGCTCTCAACCCAACTCGCTATCAAACCAACTCTAACGCAACTCAAATATTACTCAATCCATCTCTAACTCGACCCAACTCGACTTAAACTACTCTAACTTAACACATTTATCTCTTGTATCTTAAATTAGATTATACCATATAAAGTTCAAATTAACAATAGTTACACTTAAAGCTCAAATATCACATAAATTAAGTGTTATCAGATAAGAAGTATTAAAAGTTGGATCATGCGCAGCATTAACGAGACAACATTAAATAAACTTAAACAATTTCATAACAAATAAGAATAATGAGATTACCCAATTAATATTCAAACAGATGTAAGAATTTATATATACTATTGTTTAAAGCCGCTAATGGTTTGACTTTTCTCAAACCAAAACAAACCTTAAATTTACGTTCACAAATCAGACCAATCCAAACCATTACCAAAAACAAGAACGACACATTCATAGAGAGCTCACTTTTTTAGGCTAAGTCCTACTTATGTACCAAAAATATAATTTTCTCAACAAAGATAAAAAATGCAAAATCCGTTTATAAATTAAAGAAATAGGTAAAATCCCCTTATTAAAAAACTTGGCACAGACAGACGGACGGACGGATGGACAGACGGACGGACGGACAGACTGACGGACGGACAGACATTGTCAAAACCATAAGCCCGCTTTTTTTTATAAAAAGTGAGCTAATAATTATGTAAACCAATCCAACCGAAACCAAACCATAAAACCCATAAATTATCCATGAAACTTTTATTCCATGAACATTGTTATAAATTAATATTTTTAAAATATTTAAGTATTAGGGTCATATTCTATTAAAGATTTAACGCAATCAAAACGTATTTTGACATTAAAAACGATGTCACTATTAATTATATCTTTAAAAATTGATAAATTTTGCTAATTAGAAGAACCATTAAAAACAAAACCATTAGCACTTTTTACCATTTACTGTTGTTGTTGTTGTTGTTGTTTCTGCTGTTGATGAATAAGACATCGATTTTCTTGGTAGCGATGTACCGTGCCGCGAAACTCCCTTCTGACCTAGGCTCTGTTCCTAGGCGTGTATGACAAGCCTCAGCCTTTTCCACTCTTAATCCGATTCCTCGCGCTGGTAAGAGGCGTAGACTTCGCGAATTATCTGCTGTATTTCTTCTTTGTTGGTATACATTTTGCACTGTGTTAATTCTAGTTTTAAACTTTTCACTGATTATAAACTTCAACTGATTAAACCTACAACAGTTTCCTTCAATTTAGACTGTAAGTTGTTGATTCTGAGCATGATCAAACTTTAAAACTTCTCTTTATTTGGTTACACTCAAAGTAAGATACAAGAGCTATTAGCGTTACTTATTTTTTTACATGGGATTAACGATACTTGACCAACAAGTGTAACTTTTATTAATATAAACCTTATATGGCAACAACAAATGTATGATACAGGATATGTTAGCTATGCGTTACTTTATAAGGTAACATCTAATACTCATAATTTACATAACTTGTGCTGAATGTAAAACTAATATTACTTAAAAGTGAGCTCTATATCAATGCGTCGTTTTTTACTCTATTATAAAGCTGGGCACGAATGCGGATAAGAGCAGTTGCGGATGCTTCAAATTTTAAATTGTTTTTACAATACACATCTCTAATTAGTACAGTACCTTCACAACGCTAGGCTCGAGGTCATACATACCTCGCATAACAGTGTACTCTTACCAGTCGTGTAAAAGTGAGGTAGTTTAAAATTTACGCAATCAAACTTTAATTTATTGCCAAAATATATTCATATAAATCATCGTCATATCTATCAAAACGATATCTTTTAATAATGTTCTATAATCATATATTCATTTTGGTAGCATTAAATATCTAAATGATTGTAATAAAATTCGTAGCTTTTTTTATATACTTTTAATCATATAATAATTGCAAAAGTAGTAATATGTTTATCAAACACATACACATTAGTTTGTTACTGAAACTGTAATCAGTGTATAAAATGACGAACTATTAGGTAATGCTTATTATTAACGTAATTACGATCATAGATTAATTAAGTTTATTTTTAGTTATTGTAAGGAGAAATTCTCAAAGGTTTAGACTATTGTATAAGTACGTGACATACCAAGAGAGTGAGATCATTCATTTATTATTATAGACAAGTATTTATTTGAATATTATATCTTAAAAAATAAATATATCGATAAAAGTACTCAAAGAATTTACCAAATTAATCGTCACAAAATTTATTCTTTAGACATAATTGTAAAGAAATAATTAAACTTATTCTACAGTAAGTTTATAATTATCAATACATTAGTTCTTGATAGCACTTCGATTGAATTTGAAATTTCAATGTCTATTTGTGGATAACCAGCATAAGTGTCTAATTGAAGCTTTTGTTAATTATAATAATACGATGCTTCCATACTCAGAAACTGAAAGTTTGATACAGAATGCATTCTACCACAATTTAGATCAACATTTTTCTAACAATGTTTGATGTTTATTTGTTTACCGCAACGTTTCGGCAATCGGTGACTCATATTTTAAATAAATTTGTTTTCGAATAAATTTAATTAATGTTGGAATCGAGAGTAAAATTATTTCACATAATTTTAATTTTTAATTACTAACAAGAAATAGATAATTGAATTTTCACAATTAAATGTAAAAAGTATTCTTTTTTATTTAATTAATTTTGGCAATTCATTACAAAAATATTAAGTATTTTTAATATAGATTTCGTAAAAGAATAGCATAATTTAATTTTCATAAATAGTTTAAATCAAAATAGGATTGATTGTAAATTTAGACATTAATTCAATTGTTTAATATAAAAAATAAACAATTAAGTAATGTAATAATCAGATTTTAAATGTTATTAACGCCATCGAAATTAATTTGAATTTTTTCATAAACTTCTAAACTTATAGAATCATTTGTGCTGCAATTAACATAAATATACGTTTGTGATCTTCATAACGCATATTCGCTCAACATATTAATTTGTTGAAATACTTTGGAAAAGTAACACTAAATTTTTAACGTTTTCATATTTTCCAGTTTTGCCAAAGATTTTATTAATTTTTCTGATATTATTTCGCTATAAGTAATTTTATTTACTTTTAATTGAGGTAAATATTGATGGATGTCATGAAACAATGCGAGGTTTATAATTCCCTGAAGATTAACCTCTGTTAATTGTTTGAAATTTTGAAATTCATTCGAACTGATTTCGGCTTCAATTTCTTCTTCTTCAATAATACAAAGATCAAAACTTTTAAGGTTTAAATATTTAATGAGATAAATCATTTGTTGGGTATTACTCCCTTGATTATGTAACTTAAATGAAACTAATTTTGTACATTTACTACCAATCATTTTGATTGCATCGGCGAATAGAGTTATATCTTGACCTTCGAGGTATTCATATTCAATATCAAGCGATTCTAAACGTAATAAATTAGACACATGTGACAAATAGTTATAACAATGAGCAATTGATAAACGATTATAGAATCTTAATAAAACTTTTTTTTATCGAATTTCTATATCTCTCTAACAATACATTCGCTAAGCCAAAATTATACTCAGAGAAACAAATTATACAACAAAAAAGCATCAAGTTAGTAATAAACGGGCACTTTTTGTGTAAATTTTTGAACAAATTATAACATTCTCAACCTCTAATTGATCTTCGGTTAACGATAGCAAATTCCATTGCGTTTGTTTCCGCGTTTGAAACGTAATATTCAGGTTTTTATCCATTCATAGGATAGCATTCCAATAGATCTAAATGATTGTCTGTTGAATATTGTTGTTTTCCATTGTTTGGATAAGCATTCATACTTTAATTTATTATTAAATGTAAATACTGCAAAATATATTCACATAAATCCTCGCCATATCTAAAAACTTTAACATTTGTTCATTTTATTTATAACATATAATCACTTTCACATCATTTAAAACATGATTGATTGTAATATAAATCTTTGCTTTTTAATAAACTCTAACACAATCATACAATAATTACAAAATAACATATTAGTTTGTTACTGAATCTGTAATCATTGTATAAATTTACGAACTATGAGATTATGCTAAAAATACTAAATAAACTAATATAATAGACTCGGGAAATTGTGTTCGAATTCTCTGGTGTTTGTTGGTCTTAATCTTATTACAGATGTTCCTAAACTATTTAATCACAAAGTTTCTAATTATTCCATTTTTTATTAAAATAAATTCAGAAATGTTTAAATTTACAAACTATACTATTAAATTTTGTTATGTCTTCAAATAATTTATTTAACTATTTTTCCAATGAAATGCTTAGATACAATAAATAATGAATAGTACACTTCCAAGTTTTTTGTTAAAATTTTAACTATCGGTATCGTTTTACTAATTTAACAAAACTATAAGACTTTAACACTATCGCAGCATTTAAAATATTATTGATTTATAAAAAACTTTTTACTCATAGAATATTTCCAAATTATCAACGTGTTATATCATTAACTCATTTTGTAACGGAGACAGTGAACAGTGGATAAATCTTATTAACTACGAGTTTAGCATAAAATATATAAAACTATTTTCCGAATACAGTAATTATGAACAGCAATGATGAGAGCTTGTTTTATAAACCCTTTTATAAAAATTTGCGGGTATATGTTCGATCTTGATTAATCAACAATCTGTATAATTAAATAGATGAACACACACACACACGCACTCTCTCTCTCTTTCTTTCTTTCTTTCTTTCTTTCTTTTATTTCTTTCTTTCTCTCTC
>JAQIXJ010004900.1:0-10108 GCA_034700185.1 Phthiracarus laevigatus | reverse complement strand
GGTATAGCCATGGGAATCGCTGGAAGTGATGTTAGCAAACAAGCCGCTGATATGATACTACTCGATGACAACTTTTCTTCTATAGAGGTTGGCGTAGAAGAGGGAAGAGTGATATTTGATAACTTAAAAAAATCAATTTGTTACACACTGTCGTCAAAAGTTCCAGAAATGACACCATTCTTTCTATTTTTTACGCTAAATATACCGCTAGCGTTGGGTGCGATCACTATAATATGCATCGATTTCGGTACAGACATGGTTCCAGCCATATCCTATGCATATGAACAGCCGGAGAGTGATATTATGAAACGGAAACCGAGACGTCCCGATAGAGACGCGTTGGTCACAGAACGGCTAATATCAATGTCTTACGGACAGTTGGGAATGTTTCAGGCATTCGCTGGATTTTTTGCATATATAGTCATTCTTTGGGAAAACGGTTTCCATCCGTTAATATTGTGGGGATTAAGAGAACAATGGGATTCTAAAGGAATAAATGATCTGAATGATTCATATGGACAGGAATGGGTAGAATTCGTTTGATTTTTGTTCTCATATTTATTTTACAATTTAATTTGAAATCATTCTCTAACAACTGTTCTTATATTTATAAAGTCATATACCGAAAGAAAGACACTCGAATATACATGTTATACGGCATTCTTTGCTTCGGTTGTGATCACTAAATGGGCAGCACTTATATGCTGCAAAACGCGCCGTCTCTCTATTTTTCATCAGAAGATGAGGTAAAATAAAATACTTAAAAATGATTGTAGTTATATATGTTGTAATTAGCAAATCTTAATTATTTTTACATTACAGGAATAATGTATTAACATTTGCGCTGTTTTTTGAGCTCGGGTTAGCGATGTTCCTATCATACTGTCCCGGTTTGAATCAGGCTTTAAAAATGAGTCCATTAAAGTAAGTTTGATTTTGTTTGAAAAATATTAAGTTAATGAAAAAATGTTTTCAGACCGCTTTGGTGGTTATGCGCCACACCATTCGCATTACTATTGTTTTGTTACGATGAGTTGAGACGACTTATAATGAGAAGATATCCGAATGGTTGGGTTGAACACGAAACATATTACTGATTTGTTATAGATATTTATACAGTACTAGTGATGTAAAAGTAATGTTATTTTCAGTAGCAATCAAGGGTTTATTAAGTGTTATTGGAGAGAGAGCTGCGATTAATCATGTGATTTACTTACTATTTTACAAATTTAAAGCACAATTTTAGTCGTTAAAGAGAAAGTTGTTAACACTTTTTAGTACTATTTTGCTAATAAAAAATTAATTAAGCGATTTTTTTCAACAGCAACAACATTTGTGAGCCAAAAATTGAAATTTGTTTTAAAGAATTTTAAACGAAAATTATTAAATTAGTTGATTAAATAAAATAAATAATATCAGATTGCATACAAAAATATTATTCGAATTATAAGTTTGTTTAAAATTCATAAATAGCATACAAATTCTATAACAATTTCCATTTATGAATAGTATAACCATATCTATTCTTTAGGTTAAACTTAAGAATTTTTTTAAATATTTTCTACTTGAGTTTACATGCAGGCATACTAAAAGTATGAACGGGATTTATAATCAGGAATAGGGATTTCCTGGTAAATCACAGTTTTTTCCTTTGATCACTTAATCGGGAGATCAACATATTAACTTCTATTATACATAACCATTTAATAAAAAGTGGAATTATTTTCCAGATTTTTCCCGGTTTTGCTGGTTTTCGAAAAAATCCCGGATTCGTACTTTATTTCAAAAAAGTACCCGTTTTTGATATATTTAGAAGAAATTTCTAAATATAAAACAAAAACCTTCTTTAAGTATTCCTATACTGATGTAAATTAGAAAAATTTAGAGCGTTATTTGTTATAATTCTGAAAAAATAGTTTCAATTGTATCATATTTCTAATGTTAAAAGCTTATTGAAAGAAAGTAGACGGCATTTTTAGAAAAAAAAATTAAAAATGTTTCATAATATTCAGTTCAACTCTTTTTTGTAAATTATTGTTTTTTAATCGCAATTAAAATAAGTTTTAGTCCGGAAATCCCTATCCCTACTGATAACAAACGGTTTATAGTGAAAACAGAAACTTCTCAAATCTCAAAAAACCAGTAACAAACGGAAAAATAAACTAATATTAATTAAATTTTGCATTCAATAGAAGTTAATACATTAATCTCCCAGTTATATGTTCAAAGGAAAAAACAGGATTTACCAAAAAAAGCTCTATCCCTAGACATAATTATAGTTGTAAATAAACGATGCAAACTTCAAACTTTGCAAAGCTTTTGACCCTTAAGATTGTCATCCCTAAAGTCGAAAATGAAGACACGAGCTTTGTTTAATAATTGTGCAAAGCGTATGTTTAAAATTGCAACCGACTATTCAACGGAAAGCTCAACACTGCGCTGATGTTGCAGCGCGAGATCACTAGTATAAACTTAACATTTCAACGTGTTTTTTGTAACAATTTAATATTGTTAACCAATTGAATGAAGTGTTTAAATATGTAACTTTTTGCATATTAATTATTGAGAAACACGTTAAGGGTTATAACAATTTCTAATTAAACTTTTGATATATATATTGTTGGCATTTTTAATTATTTTCAAACTTAATCTAAACGTGAATTGTAGTTATATAAACTGATTTTTAAAGTAAAAAAATGGCAGACAGGAAGAAGAAAGATAAGCCGGGAGTGAAACGTGTACCATCGGACTGTCCAACAGCTCTCATAGCGCCATCCGATTACCAACATATTTACAGCGAAAGCAAAAAACAACCTCAACCGCAACCTCAAAGAACCACTTCTGTGCAACAAGTGAAACGCGTTCCATCAGACTGTCCGACAGCACTGATCGCTCCGTCCGATTATCAGCACATTTACAGCGCAAACAAAAAACAACCGCAACCTCAAAGAACCACATCCACGCAACACGTGAAGCATCCAATGATGGCTGAACAGCCAGCGTCGCCCGTATCTCCAGTGGCCAACACAGCAAACCAATTTAGGCCAACATCGCCTCCGCCAGAGCGACAACAAACCGATAATATCCTTCCGCAATCGGTTTTAGATTCTGTCGAAAGATTTATTAGAAGACAGCCTAAAAAATATACCCTTTAATTAGATATTTGTTTCTTTATTCGATAAAAATTTTGTTTTAAAATTTGTTTGTATTCATTTTGTGTTTTGTTAAAAGTAACTCAAATAAAAAATAATTTATTAACTTTATACGTTAAATTTTGAAAATGAGATTTAATTCGATCTTTTGATTTGACAGCGTTGATATGAATCACTTTTAACTATAATTTTAATTGTTATTTATTATACTGATTTGCCACACCAAATCATCTGCAATAATTTTATTCAATCATCACTATAAAACTTTAAAAATTTATTTAATAGCACTAAATTAAAATAATATGGACTATATAAATGCTCCGTTCCGAAAACAATAAAAAATAAGTCTGTTTTGCTGTGTCATTATTAAATGTCATTATGACTGATAGAGTTTAAGAAACAGACTTAGTTTTCTAGAATGAAACATAAGAACTGTTGCATGTTTCACAAGATCATAGGCAATGCTCAGATAATTGCGCTGAAATTTTTATTAAAATTTATTACAATAAAATTTTTATTAAAATTTATTACAATAAAAGTAAAAAATAAACTTCATTTTTTTATTGCTAAGAAAATTGCTTGTTTCGTAACAACCACGTGCCGCTGCGATATTAATTTAATGATTTACGTGAAAGCAATATAAGAATAAATCAACCATAATTATTTTAACCTAGTCATCGATAGAAAGTTATTTTGATTTTTTCTTCATTAAAAAACAGGAAATATACTGTGCTAATAAAAAATATACATGATTTTTTGTTTCACGAAAAACTACGCTAAATTATTTACAATATCATCATTTTGTTAGTCATTAGAAAAAGAGTATTGCGTTGGCGTAGACTTACCATTAAATGCTTGTTTAAATCTTGTCTTATGTTCACTTGTCGGCATAACTATAAGTATTAATCCGTAACCCATCAAACAAAATGCGTAAAAAATTGGTAATTAATGTTATTTATTTATTTTTATTAGATTTCTATCAATTATAAATTAATTTAAATTTCTATCAAATTATTGTTTCCATTGCAATGGGCTTATTATATGTAAATTTAGCCAAAAAGAGTGCAAATATCGGATAACTTAATAATAGAAGATTTATTGGGAAATAATGTTAATAACAACAATCTCAACAATAATGGTATCCACGAAAACGACAATCTTTATCAGAATAAACAAAATACGATATTCGATGAATATAATAAAGAAAGTCATACTAAATTAAAATCAGGTGAAGGTATGGACGAACATATAGTTTCGTTAAGTGTTTTATGCGAAAGACTGAATACAAATACAGAAATGGTATATGAGTTAACTTATAAATCAATTTCTATTCCACTCGTAAATTTAATTAAATTTATTAGGGATTAAGTCCTTCGCAAGCAAAACAAAAATTGTATAAAGACGGGCCAAACAAGTTGGTTACAACGCCAAAGAAAACGCCAGAATGGCTGCGATTTTTAAAAAATATGTTCGGTTGGTTTAATGTTATTCTATGGATCGGGTCTTTATTATGTTTCATATCATACGCCATTGAAAAACAATTTATCGATGAAGTGCCGGTCGATAATGTAATCAATAAATCAATTATTTTGAATCTAAAGTTTGAAAAAAATCAAAAAAAAAACTTTAACTTCTGTAGATCTACTTAGGCATCGCATTAGCAGTTGTGGTCTTCATATCCGGTTGTTTCTCATATTACCAAGAATTAAAAAGCTCAAACATAATGAAATCGTTCAAAGATTTGATGCCACGTATTGCCACAGTAATCCGAGGCGGATCTAAGCACTCGTGTCCAGTCGAAGAACTAGTTGTTGGGGACGTAATTGAAATTAAAAGTGGTGATCAACTGCCGGCTGATATTAGAATAATTTCATCAAATGCTTGTATAATTGACGTTTCATTAATTAACAGTGAGTTGAAGTTGATGTCGTGCACTACCGTTTGCACGGATGAAGATCCACTGTGGAGTAGGAATCTAGCGTTTTTCCCAACCAATTGTGTTTCCGGTAAAGATAGAGCAAATAATTTAAACAAATATTCATAATTTAGTATAAATTTTTAATTACTGAAAGGCTATGCTCGTGGAATAGTAATCAGAACGGGTGCGAACACAACGATGAAAAATATTGCGATTTCAGCGTCAAGTCTTCAAATAAAAAAGACGATGCCCTTATCCCACGACATCAACCAATTTATTAATTCCATTCTATGTGTTTCATTGTTTTTCGGGTTTTTATTTGCGCGTAATTATTTCAAATTAGTTTTAAAAAGTAAAGCTAAAATATATTGCTATATCGGAATAAACTTTTTAATAGAGACTGCATTTACGATCGGCTACTCATGGGACGAGACAATAGTGTTCTTTATTGCGCTAATTGTGGCACAAGTGCCAGAAGGATTGCTACCCACAGTCACAGTTGTGTTAGCGCTTACCGCCAAACGAATGGCGAAGAAAAATTGTTTGGTGAAGAATTTGCATGCAGTGGAAACTCTAGGCCTTACTTCAGTGATCTGTACCGACAAAACGGGAACATTAACACAAAATAAGATGACAGTGTCCCACGTTTGGGTCAATGATTCAATTATCGATGCCGACACGCTTATTAGACACGCCGATGGTATTGTCACGAAAAACATAATGATTTTTTAAACTAATAATAGGCATAATGATAGGGAAAAAAGCTGATCTGGAATCTTTGGGGTGGACAGAGTTGATTAGAGTGGGCTGTCTGTGCAACACTGCTGAGTTCGCTGGTTCCGATACCACATTTCATCTTAAACGGTTTCAATATTCGTTTTAATAATTGTTTAATTATTAAATTTATGTTTGAAATGCACAGAAAAACTATCGGAGACGCGACTGATGTCGGTATACTTAGGTATATGGATATGATAACAGCCAGCGGTGTTGACAAGTATCGCAAAACCCAACCCAAAGTTTACGAAATACCGTTCAACTCAATTAACAAATACACGTTAACCGTAAACGAATCGGGTGTCGACAATGGTCACTGGGTTTGCATGAAAGGCGCGCCAGAGATTATTTTGGACAGATGTTCCACAATACTAACGTTAGGCAAAACATTACCGCTAGATTTGTTGAGACGCAAGAAGTTAAATTCGGTGGTAAAAACTTTAGGCAGATTTGGCGAGAGAGTTATCGGTAACAGTATTTCCCTATTTGTTAATAGATTGAACATTGTTTTTGAAAATGCGATTTTTAAAGGTGTTTGCGACAAATTATTACCGTTTACAAACTATCCAACTAATTATGTGTTTGACGAAGAAAACTTTCCGACCACTGGTTTGCGGTTTATTGGCTTCATTTCGATGATCGATCCTCCGCGACCATCAGTTCCCGAAGCGGTTGAGAGATGTAGAGCGGCGGGCATTAAAATAATTTTGGTTACCGGTGAACATCCATCCACCGCTATATCGATCGCTAGATCTGTTGGTATCATAACTGGTATCACTCAAGAAGACATTGCTAAACAAGTGTATAGCGATATTAGAAACGTTGATTCAAAGTATACCTTCAAATATAATGGCAATTTAAAATAATTTAATCTTATTGTTTAGTTTAGTAAAATCATATGTAGTGACCGGTAATAATCTTAAATATTACACAACTGAAGAATTAGACAACGCTATTGTCAGGTATGACGAGATAGCGTTTGTGAGAACAACGCCACAACAGAAACTAATGATCGTTGAGAGCTGTCAACGACTTGGTTCTATTGTTGCCGTCACTGATAATGGAGTCAGCGATTCCGAAGTGCTTAAGAAGGCAGACATTGGTATCGCTATGGGCATCGCAGGCAGTGATATGAGTAAACAAGACGCTGATATGGTACTACTCGATGACAACTTTTCATCGATAGTCACTGGTATTGAAGAGGGAAGAGTTATATTCGACAACTTAAAGAAATCCATATGTTATACGCTTTCGTCAAAAATTCCGGAAATGACACCATTCGTAATGTTTTTTATGCTGGATATACCGCTAGCGTTAGGAGCCATCACTATCTTGTGCATAGACTTCGGTACTGATATGGTTCCAGCCATATCTTACGCTTACGAACGACCGGAAAGCAATATTATGAAACTAAAGCCTAGAAGACCATATAGCGATCATTTAGTGACACCACAGTTGATATCAATGTCTTATGGACAGTTGGGAGTGTTTATGGCTTTTGGAGCGTTTTTCTCCTATTTTGTCATATTATGGGAAAGTGGTTTCAGTCCATACATAGTTTTCGGTCTTCGAAAGCAATGGGATTCAAAAGCGATCAATGATTTAATAGATTCGTACGGACAAGAATGGGTAAAACTGTTTTATCACTTTAATTTCAAATGCAGATTATTTGACTAATTGATTTGCAAAACGCGTTTAGACATATCACGCCAGGAAAACACTGGAATACACGTGTCACACAGCATTCTTCGCGTCCGTAGTTATCACTAAAGGCTCTGCGCTTATTTGCTGCAAAACCAGGCGACTTTCCATTTTGCATCAGGGAATGGAGTAAAGTTTTTAAACTCATTTCGTCAGAAAATAAATTATATTTAAAATTATTTCATTATTATAATCATTACTAAGCTTATAATTATAACATTTAGAAACTCTGTGCTGACGTTTGCGATATTCTTTCAGCTATTATTGGCTATGGTATTGTCATACTGTCCCGGTTTAGATACAGGCATACATATGTATCCACTAAAGTATGTACTATTCATGTCAAATCAAACCAATTTTTCGTGTCATTAATGTTTGAATGGTTGAATGATAGGCCGTTGTGGTGGTTATGTGGCACTCCATTCGCAATCGCTATGATCTGTTACCACGAAATTCGCATACTTATTGTACGACGAAATCCTGGTGATTGGTTAGAAAACGAAACCTATTATTGATACAACTCGAAAATACTGTTTTTATTTCGCTTTAAAAATGTTTTGCAATTTTATTAATTTACATTTGTACTGATAATTCTATAGTTTTAAGAAAGCACACAACTATTATGGAAATTATCTGCAATAAAATGCAAACGAAACTTTATTATGTTGATTAAACTGATAACTTGTTATTATTAATTGTTAAACTATTGCGTCGATTACCTGATAGAATCGAAAATAGTCGATTAAAAATATTTTCCAAAAATAGAATCCAATCTTCATTTCGGATGTTTTCTCTATCAACACCGATAGCTGCCGTAATTCGGGTAAAATTATATATTTTTAACGTTAGACTTATATTAATTTTTGCAATTTCACTTAACTATAATTTTGGATTGAATATGCATTTGAATATTGATATTAAATTTAGTTAATATCTTATATGATTTTCGCAGTTCATAGACCACAGATGAGGCGGAGTTAAGCGCAAAATTGATAACAATAAAGCAGAATAATACCACGTAAACGATTACCACTCTTAAAATAAAGTTAGATTTCATGAATACGAGTTGATATAATAATAAACCATTAATTGCGCTGAAAGTGACGCAAAGCCAAAACAAAAATAGCGACCAATAGTTATTATTATAATCGCTTATCTCAGCGTGTATTCCATGTAATGATTCAATCATTTTGATTATTTTAGAAGATGCGAATTTTCCCGTATTTCTAGACTTAAATTTTTCGTTTATTAATTTTAGCTTAATTTTTAAATAGTGACAAATAATATTGAGGTAAATAATTTGCCAAATGATAATCGATGCGAAATAATAGGTGGTTAACGTAAACATAATACTCCAGGGAATAACGAAAATTACCAATTGTTTAAGAGTAGCCCTGAGTGCCAGCGGATATATCGATAATATGGGACTTATAACTGGGATAAAGCGTAACGCTATTTTAACGGCGAAGAAACCCCGTTTTACGTGTAATAGCAATCGTAAAATTTGTATTTCATCAGTTAGACGCACACTAACGGGCGTAACCATACCAGAAATTAAGTGAAATGGTGTTAGGTATTCTGGGTATTTATTTTGCTTGAAGTGATAATAGTGAATGATTTGCGATACCAATGAAGTTATCAGACCCAGTATAACGAAAATGTAATACTGGTATCGAATGTTTAAAAAGTAAGCATAATCTCCGAGATTTATGTGAATCTCTTCGTTTTCGGATTTTAGGAGAAGTGTAACGATAAACTTTATCCATTGGGCGAAACAAATAATGAATACAAGTAAAGGGTTAAATAAATTATTTCGCTCGTATCTGCCGAATCTGAAGTGCGATAAACCAATACTATATAAATGAGTGCCTGCAGATTTTATAATAAGATTTGGTGGTAAACAAACAGACGGATCAAATCGTTTGCCCCATTTCATTGTTTTGGTTTGAAACATTAAATAAGTCTTTTCCGTCAATATATTTATTTATGGCAACTATTATTACACACACTTTTATTTAAAAAATAGGTAACAATACAACAAACTTGATCTTAGTCAAGAAACAGAATTAGACCATAGGAAAATGTACAGACTTTGTATAAATCAAAAACAAAATTCAAATGGTTGCGCAGCTATAAAATATTAGGCAATCGGTCTTAACGAAACAATTTATTTTTCAAAATGTAAGGCAAAAAATAAATTAAAATATTCATTATTTTTGTCACTATATAGGAAAAATAAATTAGAAAACTTTACGCAGGATATTCATTTATTTAATTAAGGTTTTATATTTTATTGATTGATCAAATATTAGTTTTGTACTTAATTACAAATATAAATTGAATGAATTTGTTATTGATATACAGGTTTATAACTGCTAACATAATGAATAGGGAAGTGAAAATCGTTAATTAACGATTTAACAAAACAGTATCCATTTCTATTAAAATCCATTTAAAAACCCGATTAAGACTCAAATTAAAAGAATTTAAGTAAACGAATTAAACGAAATAAACGATTTTTGACATATCAAACGATTTTTGAAATATCAAACGATTTTAG
>JAQIXJ010004899.1:0-10108 GCA_034700185.1 Phthiracarus laevigatus | reverse complement strand
GAAAATTAAAAAGTTATAACACGCGCCTAATTGTGTCTATAATAACAGTTTTGATATTAACTCGTCGACATCTAAACAATGGTTGAATAAAAATAACCTTAACACTCACTAAAGCAATATTTATAACAATGTTTTAAAACAAAATTAATTTAATGTTTCGGTTATTTAAAAATTAGAAATCAATGTTAGCCAAGAAAAGATTTTAAGTCAAAGTGTGCGCATAACTACTGTCCATTCTTATTTATATTTGTTTTTTCAATTTTATCTGATTTATATGTATTTTTAGATATTCTCATTTTATTTGACATTTTAATTAAGACCTTTATGTTAATAAATAGAATATTGTTTTAGGATTTTTATGAAGAATTTTAACTATAAATTATTTGAATTATGTATGGACAGACAGAAATAATAGTTAAATCTATAAATCTGACAGAAAATTAAGATAAAAATTTTTTCAAAAAAATATTCACGATGGGAGTTAAACAGGTGGGCAACTCGGATGTTCTAGCTTTTATGCTCAATATTGTTGTAGAAAACGTAAACTACATTGATCTTGAATTGAATAAAAAACAATAAAGCAAAAACAAAATTATTGTAAACAAATTATGGTCAATTCACTTTAAAAAAATAAACATTTAGATATATTAGGCTCAGTTCAAATTTTGCTTGTCTACAGCAAGCAAAGTGACAGCATTCGTTGTAATGTTACAATATTAGTTATATAATCATTTTAAATAATTATTTTCATTAGGCTATAAACAGAGACCTGAAATTTAAGCAATAGCACTATCCAATGCTTGCAAAAATAGGGGAAAACTGAAAACTGGTAAATCATCTCTGAACATATATTGTTAGCGGCCGAACCCGCATCACAACGTTATTTTTGTATAACGATAGGTATGTATATCAAACAACATATGTAAAACTTATTAACATTTCATTCACTGTTGAGATTTCGTATGATTAAGTCGCAATTATAATTAATAAAATGTTTTATTCTTTGTATTGAATCTCTACCTTTAATTTTGTCTTTAAATGTTATAAATTAGTTATTCTAACGTCTGATTATAACATATAAGCATTTTTTTAAAACAATATTCACACAAATATGATTTATTTCTTCTATATGTTTGTTAGGTTTTGACTGGTTTTGCAAGTTTTAATAGTTTAAATTGAGTTGGGTTGAATTCAGAATGTCAAAGAAAGGAGGATCTGGATGAAGCATAACCCCCAATAAAATTATTAATTCATCAAATAGTACTTTTTTATGAATATGGCACTTTTTTGCCGGAAATTGAAAATAACGTCGTTTAAATCCGATGAGTTCGATCCCGCTTATGATTTATAGAAATGTCCGAAATGAGTTTATTAGAAATGAGAAACATCCATGTCTGGGATACCATGATTGTGTAAGGTTTGTTATTTTTAGTAAGTTTGTTAGGTTTTTTTGGGTTTGATTGGTTTGGTAGGTTTGATAAGTTTAATAGGTTTGGTAGGTTTGATTTTTAATTTTAACGCAGTCATCAAAAATTAAATGGTTTGTAAACTTTTCAACATTATGAACATTGCTGTTATTTTCGCTGGAACTGTCGCAAACATCATTACAATCCCTGGCACTTTCATTTTCGCAAATATTGTCAATCGTAATGTCAATCTTTGCAGAACCCTGATTATTCTCAAAATTTAAAATTTCAAAGTTACTTTATTTTAAAACATTTTGTAACTGTATATGGAATTTTGGAGTAAGTTGTGTTTTCTGGAATGATTACGAGTGATTATTCTTTCTGATTTTAAATTAATACAATATGGTATATTAGATTTAATATATAATTTGTTATGTATTAATCCAGTTATACAATGAATGCTATTATTGTAATTCTTATCAATTTACGTAATATTTATGCTTTTGATTATTAATTTGATTCCATTCGAATATCTTTTACAATTAGTATTTGTCAATTACTTTTTCATTCAGTAAATATGTTTGAGGGTTATTATTACTATTGAAACATTTGTAAAAACATATTCACAAAGAAAACTTCTGTAATTATTTTTTATCTGACTTTTTAGACAGATATATGGATTTGACTTTGTCCGTCTGTCTGTCTGTCCGCCCGCACTCTTATTCTAATTAAGAAATTTTAATCTTTACTTTAATAAAGGGATTTTACCATTTTCTTATTTTAATTAAGGGATGTTAACAGTTTCTTATTCTAATAAAGGGATTTCCATGTTAATATGGCCAATAAATTGGCAAAATAGGCATAAAAATCTTCAAAAAATACCACAAAATGTGTCAAAAATTGCGAAAAATAGGCAAAAAATAGATAAAATTGGAAAAAAGCATAAATTACCAAAATAAGGCTAAAATTGGGAAAGGGATCTCCCGTTTTTATATAAAAACAGTCTTAAAAATGTCAAAAATAGACAAAATTGGTTAACATCTGAACGGGATAATCCGATTTTATAGTAAAAAATTGGACAAAAATGATAAAAATCGGGTTAAAATAGTCAAAAAACCAATCGGGATATTCCTTTTTCATTGTATTTATAAAGACAATAATTTTAAAAATAATTGATTATTGGCTTGTTTTATGTAAAAATCTGAATTTATAAGTAAAAATAAAATTTTTGAAAAATAATATAAAATAATGAGAGCGAGCAAACGGAGAGAGCGAGCGACCATATTCTAACTAAGCTAAACTTTACAAAGTCAGATATTTAGACCGTATCGATCTTGATTAGATTGTTCTTGCAATATTGGTTTAAGCATTTTAATCATTACTTGTGTTTAGTTTTTAGATCACTTTTTTCAAAAGTAGAAAAGTAGTTTTATGCTATTGACACTATCCGTCCGTCTTTCCGTCTGTCTGTCTGAATGTGCAATCTAATTTTCAATAAGGATCAATAGTCTTTTTTCCTATTTTTTATATTAATAAAGGGATATTTCATTTTGAAATCTTGACTAAAAAACGAATGTATTTGTTAAATAAGATTGCAAATAACTTATAAAAGGTAGCTCTCAATAAATGTGTCGTTCCTGTTTCTCGTTGCTTTTTAATCATCAACTAATATTCCAATGTTATTTGTTGATTTAGATGAAATTCCCATACAACAGTACTGATTGCCCATTACTTAATAAAGATAAACTTTATTTATTATACTTTCCAGATTGGAGCCCATCCATTTTAAATTATTACTTACTGTATGAACGTAGTAATTATAAATAATGTAAGTGTTTTAATTTTATTACATGTAGCAAAAGTAGCTGTATTTCTATAAAAACCAAAAAATTAACATTCGGATACAATTCAATGTGACCAAGTCTGTCTGTCTGTCTCTGTTTCTGTCTCTGTTTCTTTCTCTGTTTCTGTCTCTGTCTCTGTTTCTTTCTCTGTTTCTGTCTCTGTATGTCTGTCTGTACGTATGTATGTGTGTGTGTTTGTCTGTCTCTGTCTGTCTGTCTATTTGTCTGTCTGTATGTCTGTATGTCTGTCTGTATGTCTGTCTGTCTGTCTGTCTGTCTGATTTAAGCCTATGCGTATCCTCTACTGTTTCCCGTTTCTCACAATTAGTTATAACTAGGAATCGGAAATTTCGGTTTTAACCGAAAACTTTTTTATTGCTTAAACTTCGGTTGAAGTTTAAAAATGACTGTTTTAAAGGTAAAATATTTCAACCGAAATAACAGAATTTCAGTATTTGGAACCGAAAACCGTAATTTAATATAAGCGACCGAATTTCATAGAATAAGTTAAATTTATTGGTTTTCTACTAATAAATAAAATATTTTTCTGTATGATAAGAATAAATGGAAAGGTTAATTTGAACAATTATAATCTTAAATAAATTTTTATAAGTAAACTAGACAATAATTTCAACCGAAAACCGACCGAATTTTAACATTTTTCTGACCGAAATTTCCGATCCTTAGTTATAACTCAAAAAACATAGTTACTACCACATTTGAGGCACTAAGGAGTATTGGTTTAATCTTAGTGAATGTGCAACGTTTTAATCGCATATTATGATATTATCTATTTTCAAATTCATATATAATCCCTTGAATTTAAACAAAAGTCGTTTAATAGTAAACACTTAAAAAGACTACATTTGAGACAATAAGATGTGTCTAGCGATTAGATTATTGTGATTGTGTATCGTTATAATTCTACATATACTTGCATACTAAAGTATGCTTTACTCTTTTAATCTCCCAAAACTCGTTCAGATTCTCAAAATGGAAGATGAATCGTAATAATTCTCTGGTTTCAATTTTTCCAATGCTTAAGTTGATAGTTTGGGCTCAATTTGTTTTTTCAAATAGATTTATTTCAAAGTTTGTAAATTTATGTTATTTTGTCTAGATATTGTTGAAACAAATACTAATTTTCAAAATTAAAGTGTAAGTAATAAGAAACATTGTTTTGAAAAGTTCAAATAGAACTGAAACTGAATATAAAAGTTTAAAAATGTTTACGAAGTATTTTAATATATCAATTGTTTAACGTTAAAATTATCAATTATTTATAAACACTTTAGGATTTAATAGTTACTCATTTATATAAGATCTTTACAATTAAATTGATAAACTAAGCTTATCGGATGAGACAATTAATTTAATCTGCAATCAATTTAACAAAAACAATTTGAAGCAAAAGTAAATTCTTAAAGAGTTACCATTTTCATTATTTGTAAAATTAATTATGAAAAAAGTTACTGAATACGATTTATTAATTAATTTTTTAAAAACATTCTCAAAAACTAACTGTTTACTTTTACGGTTTTGTAAAAACATAAACTACGAAAATCAAACGGAATTAATGAAGAAAAATGGAAATCTAATTTAAATAATTTAAATGTAATTCCTGAGTGTTAAAGAAGTTCTAATAATAAACTTTGTATAAATTAAAATTAAAATCTTTTGTAATACTGTTTGAATAACGCGCTTAAATATTTAATGTATTAATAAATATGCTGTGAGTTTGCTAAGTGAATGAATTCCGTATTTGTAACCATACAGTATTACGTTTTACTTACTTATATAAACTGATGTATCCGTGAAATGTGTTACATTTCCATGTCATAAGTAACTTAGGTGGACATTAAAATGACCATATGGATCTGGTTCTCTGTATTTAATTTATTAAATATACAATCTCTCATGGTTTGAAACTTGATTAAACTTTTTACACAATACATGGGAAATGGTAGAGTTAGCGCAGTTACTAAACTGTCATACCATCGTATATTCAAACAACTTTTCTTTATAATTCTCAAATTCATTAATACAAATATTAATTCTTTAAATATGTACAAAACACATAATAGAAAACAACCCTTTAAATGATATTTTTAGATGGCAAAATTCTCGTTTAATATTTTCAAATATCTGGTCATATCCATTATAAATAGGAATGAATTTATAATTTTAACCGCAATATACATTAAAGGTTGACTGACAAGATATTAGACGCACTAACGATGTCTTAAAATATTTATTTTTAAATAAATCAAATAAATAATTACTAAGGCCTTGAAAATCGTTAGGAAAAAACGTGCAAAATAGTTTTTTAATCGTTAGAAATAAATGGTCAAATCGTTAGAAAATTCGATTAAAAAAATCTTTTGATTTGAAATCAAAAAATTAAAAAAAACTTAGTTCATGCAAAAACTCAACGGATTTAAATGGCAATACTTTAAGCTTTGCCATAAAACTTCTTCGAATTTTTTTTTCAATTTTTCCTCATTGAAACCCATAAAACTCATGACCCCACTAAAAACTTATCGGATTTTAGCGACAATTTTTAGTATTCTAACACCAATTTTTCCTATTTAAAAAAATTGAGTTCGTTAGAAATAAATAAAATCGTTAGATATTTTTTAAACCGTTAGAATCGTTAATTAAACATAACATTTTTAGAATTGTTTAAGTTAGATAACAACTTTAGAATAGTCACTAATATGTTTTTGAATGGTTTTAACAAAACGTTAATTAACGATTTTCAAGGCCTTAATAATAACAGACAAAATAATAGCATTTATAGCATTTTTATTTAATAAATTAAAATCATAAAATTGATAACATATAAATCATATAATTACATTGTTTGGAGTCGTTTTAACTCCAATTATAAATGCTATTAACTGGTACTTTTAATGATAAATGCTATAAAGCTATAAATGCTATTTTCATCAAAATCGAAATATTGTCGTTTAAATCTGATTAGTTTTTGTTACCCCTTCTCCAAAAAAATTTTTCAATACAACCAAAAATTCCTAAAAACTTACTTTTCAATAAAATTTCATCCATAAAAACAATAAAAACACATTCATAAAGAGCTCTCTTTTTAAGATTTTAAATCACGATGACCTTATGCTCAACATTTTTTTTACAAAACTGTGTATTTTGCTGACACACGGACAGACAAACAGACATTGTCAAAAACAATAGCTCTACTTTTTTAAAGAGAGCTAATAAACTTAGAGATTTCGAAAAATGTTAAATTAAATACATTATATTTTAACTTTTAAGTAATTTTTAAAATATATAAATCATATTTTTAAGTGCTATTTTGGTGATTTATTAAAGCTATTTATAGCGCTATTTTTGTATGTTATAAATGCTATTATTTTGACTCTTTAATAATTATTGTTACTAACTCACCAAAATCCATATTATGTGCTTTACTCAAAAAATCAGAATGATTTGGGAAAACTTCGATTCTGTTATATTTTCCAAAAACTCAGTTAAACTCATTTAAAAATTATTACTAAATACTTATCGGCCAATGTATTAGTATTCCTTATTTAAGTGATACATATATGGTTTCAAAGAGATGGCAGACCAACCTAGACTATTACGCCGATGTCGTTTTATTGAATGCTATTAAGTAAATTAAGCAAAGTGGATTAGGCGTAGTGGGATACAAGAATGAACACCGATAACACCCTATTTATCTAAACCGGATTTTATCTTCCTATACAGTATATTAAAAATATCGAATCTATTCGTCAAATCCTTAAGTTTGCACAAACATTTTGTGTTTCTTGATTCTGAACAAGTTTTCTTTTATCAATAAGTAAAATATATGAATGTATTACAACTATAAAACAGTTGTGATGTTTTTCGCAAATATGCAAAATTGGTAAAATGAAAATCTCGAGTGAATTGAAGTTTTATATTATTTTTCAGTAAAACACGAATTTTAATCTAACCAAATTATCAGATACACTCCAATGTATTGAAACAAAGTATTATTTCCGGAGAAATTTATGATAAACAATTTTGTCAAGTAATGAATTAAAATAAATTTAATTCAGAATAATACTTAGAAAATTTATTAATAAAGATCAATATAAAATAATGATTTAGATGTTAAGTTACCAAACCCAAAATTGGGTTATAATGTAAAAAATTTGGATATGATTGTCAAAACTAAAGATTATGCTCTATCGTCATTAAAAAGTAATTATTGGCTATTATTATGCATAATTGCATAAAAACCAATAAATATCAAATTATAATAAATTAATTGCGCTTTAAAGTAATTTCAACATTCTAATTAAATTTTACTTAAATTTTTGTTAAGACTGGGGTCGCGAAAAATATTTAATAAGAATTTAGAGTCAGATTATAAAAATGTTGGGAAACTATTGATTTACATTAAATTTGTGACAAATTTCAAGAAATTAAAGTAATAAATATTTTTAATAAAGCAGTTTTGATAAAATTATTGCTAAATTAAATACAAATCAGTAAAAATAAAAACAAACTTTACTATTCGCTATAACGCTACATCGTTTAAATTTGTTGTGTGCAGACACTCTATCATTTATACCAGAATGATAATCCTCGTATTGACATTACAATTATAAATTTTGTAATTTTTCTCTAAACGTTTATTTTAAATCTATAAATTACATACAAGGAACAGTTAATATTATTTTTAGACAAGAATATGTGAACGATGTGGTTTAAAGATGGTCTGAGCACAAGTTTTTGGCGATAATCTTTTCCCGTTCTGATCACAAAATGCAAACTAGGATATACCTTCCAATATGGTTATTACTTACACTAATATTAAAGTTATAAAAAACCAAAGTTTTTGCCCAGCATTCATACAGTATAAATTTCGTTAAAATTCGCGAAAACTTCTGGCAAACAATGTTTATAAGTTCGTAGGAATAAAATCACCATAAAATGTATGATTGATGCAGTTTTTGGAGCATAAAAATAACATTGATTGCTATCAATTTTTGTTTCAAAACTCCAATAGAAAATTGTATACATAAACACATATTGGAGTGTAAATAATGCAAGTCTTGATAAAATGTCAATATTTTGAATTTGGATCGCATCAACAACTCTCGGCATAACATTCAAACTTTTACTGTGAATTTCGATTTTCGAGTCGCTCTCACTTTTGCTTTTTTCACTTTATTCAGTATAAAAAATATATATCTTTATACGTATATATATTTTTGAATTCCCAAGTGTTAATAGAGATTCATATGTAGTTTAGAGTTGCGAGAGTGTAGGGTAGTGTAGCGCATAACGCATAACGTATAACGTTATATATATATATTGAAGTCATATAGTCGTATAGAGATATTGGTTTGGTATGGTATGGTAGCATAAAACATAAAGCCTATGAGGCCATCAGCTCAGCCATCAGCCATCAGCTATCATGCAAACATTTTTTATAACTCTCTGAT
Organism: Phthiracarus laevigatus; assembly: GCA_034700185.1. Classification (NCBI taxonomy): domain Eukaryota; kingdom Metazoa; phylum Arthropoda; class Arachnida; order Sarcoptiformes; family Phthiracaridae; genus Phthiracarus; species Phthiracarus laevigatus. The sequence continues at coordinate 1,387 of JAQIXJ010004899.1, read as the reverse complement.
GCGTTGTAAAAGTGAATGCTATTATTGCCTTCAGGTCAAAGTATCGAATGCACGTTTCGCTAACATCAGCACTAGTATAGTCTACGCATCGCAGCATGCATTTGGGAGCCGTTAGCTTACGATAACTCATTTCGATCCTGACATTGTGTTAATTGGTGAGCAAATGAGTTTGATGCCAGTGTCTTATACATTAAAACTCATGGGATTGGATCCGTTCGCTTATGCTGGCAAATGCTAAGATATATAAATGATAATAGGCCTCTATTTCTTACCGTATATCGCATATACCGTATATACCACGCATTACTACTAATCATTATCGTATGGCCTTTTAATGCGAACAAATTACATAAACCCATTCATCTTATAAATACATGCCATTAAATATAACGCTAAATATGCATTCAATCCATAAACTAAAGTATATAATGTTTAATCTACGCTCTAAAAGCTCTATGAAATTAGTCAAAAATTTACGGTTCACTGGGTTTTCAATGAACGTTTTTACGCTAACAGTACTATCTATGCTATACTAGAGATAAGTGAATATAAAGATATTTCCTATATTTATTACTCTATTAGATATTTTAATTTATGCAAAATTATAATCTGATTATGTATTGCATTCTTAATTTTAGTATCAACCAATACTTTGCATATAAGTGTTTAACCATATTACTAAGTTTTTTGTTTTATTTTACATAGATTTCATTGATATTCTTCATTCATTTCTATAGCTTAACGTTTAAGATACTGTCGATTTCTTTTGGTTGTTTATACTTAAGTTAAAAACTAAATTTAGTATGAAAACATAAAAATATGAATAAAGATAGCCTGACTGGGGTATAGATTCAGAAATTTTCAAAATCCAAGAGAGTGGCTATAAATTTAAGCAGCAATTTTTTTGAAATTTTGACCAAAAATTAAGTGAGTTACAAAAAAACATTGGTTTTGATGAACGATTTTTCAGTCCTTGAATTTTCAAAACTTTAGATATACCTTACCTTAAGTCACTTGGAAAATAGCAATTTGAAAACTGTTCATTTTTATAAATTGGTTTAATTCAGAATTTTAATCTTTAATAAAACATTTAATCAATTGAATGCATCTAACATGTAAATTAAGCTTCGATCTCAATAAAATGAATTTAAATAAATGATATTAAATAGTTTGTTTAGCTATGAAAAAAGTTTAGTTTGCTTATGTTTGCTATTTACATGTATTATCGATATACAGTATCATTTTCAATCTTAACGATTTTCATTGAATACAGCAAACGTTACTGTTATGAAAGTTATGGATACAAATCTAGAATGAACATGCAATGAGCGTGCTATTCATTGCTTTATTTAAAATATTCAGTACAACTCTTTGGCAATTAAATTAA
>JAQIXJ010004898.1:0-10109 GCA_034700185.1 Phthiracarus laevigatus | reverse complement strand
AACCTTATTAATAATAAGCAATTTTAACTAAATTATTAATAATTTTAATTTTATTTTGCGCACCATATAGTAATAGACTAAGAGTTAAAACGAACATCATTTCGATAAATATTGGGTTTACTAAACTATTGTTGAACTTAAAAAAGTGATTTAGTTTTTGAAATAAAAATTTCTCTTTTATAAGCTTTTAAATTGTGAAATTAATGACGTAATGCAGAATTGATTTGCCACAAACTATTATTTGTGTTCAATAGGACCAATATTAATTAATAAACGAATTAACTCGTAAATATCAGACATTATTTAAAATAATTAAATTAAGTAATTATTTTATACTGTATTATATTGAAGTGCAATTACTATATTTTGGTAAAATTCTTATGAATTTTTATTTGCTACAAACTTGTAATTTATTATATTACTTTTAAAACATATGTTCTTAAATCTTAGTGTTTCGCATTATTCATATATATTTATTAAAAGAACAAAAATCTAATAGGCGTTATCAATATTTAATTCTTAATTGGAAATAAAGAATGAATTAGAACTTTAAAAATAAGAAAATATATCTCATCTATAAATACAAATTTTGTGCAAAAAAACAAATAAACTCTTTACATGTCTATTTTAATTTATCCGTCCGTATACTATTTATATAAACTTACTTTTATTTTTATACCATTTTGTATAAAATGTGATCTAAATATCCCAATATATATGCATTATTCGAAACAGTATACGGGACCTACATTTTCTATATCCTATTTGGCTCATCATTTTCAATAAATGTGATTATTTTTTATTGTTTCCATTATTCTTATGCTTATCTTTATTGTATAATAATTATTTTAGTTATTTCAATTATAATGTTAAACACTTCAGAACGAATTTATATAAATCCTGCACTAAGCTTAAATCTTGTATTTATAAATTACAAATTAAACCGACGTGTAAATACTTGTCACTCACCTCATACTGACAAAATTGTTAATCAATTGTTAATATAGTAAATTCTTTTGTTAACTACACATTTTTATTACATAAAAATGAAGTTACAACTATATAAAGAAGCAATAAAATATTAATTGCTTATAAATTTTACTTCTGTAACATAAATAGTAATTAATTAAACATAATACAACGTTACATGTATATCAATTACCTGACGATTCTCACAACGATGGCGTTTACAAATGGTTAAATTGGCACAAATTTGGGATTGCTGTAAACCAGAAGACAATTAATTTAAATGCATGGAAAGAGAGAAGCGCGAGAATATTTGCCGAAAATTCGCAAATTGTTTTCCGGCGTTCCCCGCATCCCACTTGACCCACTATAATTCGCACCCGTCTCTACTTTTAAAAGCTTTAAATCTATATTATATGTAACGTTTAAATTATTTGTAATGTATGTAAACAGTACAAAATGTATAACAATTGTTTTAATTGCCGCGAATAGGGTTAGTCCCACTATTATATCAAAAATGGTTTAAGCGATCTTATGGTTTTGACAATCTGTGTCCGTCCGTCTGTCTGACACAAAATGAGGTCACAAATAGTAAAACAATTAGAAAAAAAGTTCTAAATGATTTATTTGATGATTGTCTATATAAAGCAATGAATGAAACTGCAACAAATACAGTAAACAAAAAAAATCCACTTAATTTAAAGCAAAAACAATCTTTAAAACGGTATAAAATACAAATTCCAAAATTAGCAAATTTTACAAAAAATCAACAAAAAAGAAAAAAACTGATTTTCCAATCCGATGGATTTTTACAGTTTTAATACCAGCTGTTGCATCAATACTAACTACTTTACTTATTAAATAATGGAGCATTCAAAAAAATGGTTCTGACTCCATTAGAAAACGAACAAGCTCCACCAGTTTTAACACCATCCACAAGTAATTCTATTAAATATGCAAGTTATGAATCTATACCTACAACTTCCATAGGTACTCAAAGTTATGTTGAATAATTTTATGCAGCGACACAAGTTCCTGCTAAAAAAAACTCATCCTTTCTTAGAAAAAATTATAAATCAATTTAAAATTATGCTCAAACTTGCTAAAATTGAAGCATATGATACAAGTTTGAGAATTAAAAACAATAATGGAGATTTTATTGATCACTCTAATATAATTAATTTATTTCAAAATGCATCTGTTTAATCAAAAGTTTAAATTGGGCAAGAAGATTTTGTAAAAGTGTTATATCAAGCTAAGGTTGAACCTGAATTAATTGCAAATGAAAATGTTAAAGCTAAACTACTAAAATTATATGAAAACAAGTGTATCAACAGATGTTTATAATCAAGTTGAACCTGTGGTAATTTCGGAGACTTAAAATGATAAAATATTAATGTCAATATTTTACAATCAAACAAATCCAAAAGGTTTTGGAAGTAATCTTACCTTATAAAAAGCATAAAAAAAATTGAAAAATGATATTACATTAAAACAAGTGTATCAACAGATGTTTATAATCAAGTTGAACCTATGGTACTTTCGGAGACTCAAAATGATAAAATATTAATGTCAATATTTTACAATCAAACAAATCCAGCAAGTTTTGGAAGTAATCTTATCTTATACAAAGCATAAAAAAATTGAAAAATGATATTACATTAAAACAAGTTAAAGAATTGTTACAAGGAGAATTTACATATTCTTTACACAAGCAACCCAGAAAATACTTTAAAACGAAGTCCGATTATAGTTAAAGGTATTTAAGTATGTGGCAATGAGGTAAGCCTCTTTTTTGGAACTCAATAACATCTATATGTGCTAAATGCAACCCAAGCACACTTCGAACATATAAATCAGTTTGAGTTTCTTTAAGTTTTAGTTTGAAAACTCGTGTGACTAAATCATGTCTAAACTCAGGCCTCTGCCACGGCTTTTATTTTTTTTTAATTTCAGTCCATTCTGGGTTGCAAGTCATCGTGATTAATAAGTCAGGTTTCCCAAATTTTCGAACTAATGCCACAGCATCCTGATAATTTTGTTGCATAGCTCTTGGACTTCCAATAAATGATGATGGTAATATTACTTGCTTTCCAATTTTATCTTTATTTTCAATGGGATTATGAATGTGATCCATTAATCCACTATTATGTTCCGCTCTTAATTGTTTCTGATTTTCTTTAATTCATTTTATTCGATTCCCTTCTATTTTTACATATGCGTCAACAATAAATTGTTGCGTTAATTTATCAGCATTTAATAGTGGATTAACTAATAACTTCATTGTTGATAAACGATAAGAATAAAAGTCAAGTTGAATCAGCCTTTTATTATTTGTTAACTTTATGTCCGTATTCCATCCATTGTCACCAAGTGGAAATATTAATGGATATACTAATGTGTCGCAATGGGGATTCAAGGTTGAAACTTCATTTGAGTTATTTCCTTCGATCAATAGCACTCTGATCGCTCGTTCAAAAGGCGGCTCTCCATCAACATTGCTAAACACAATAGCAACTTCATTAACTTTAGTAGAGTTATATCTTCTTAAATCCAAATCATAAATTGTTTATATAAGCGTTGTTAAATTATTAATACTGCGATTTTCTTTCTCTGCTTTTAACATCTCTTCTTTCTACATATCTACCATCATTTTGTACGCTTTGACGTATGGATTGTTTTCTCTAATAAAAGTGTCTAACGTTAGCATTAAAACTTTATCGCTTTTTACGTTTTCTTTACGTTCCAATCGTTTTTCGACCGCTTCATCGGTGTCTAAAATATATAGTTGACCGTACTTGGGTTTCTCTCCTGATGTAGGTTTTGCAGGTCCTACTCGATGATATATCTGTCCGTGAATGCGAAAGCAGTAAGGTCAGTAACTTTTTGGTGGTTGAATACAGGCACCCATCGAAGCAAACGCTAATGAACTGTTATAAGATCAAATATTTTCAAGAAAATTTCGATGAAATTTATTATTCTTATAAAATAATAGACTACGTAACAAAGTCGGGTAACTATTAAGTGGAGGTAAACCACTTTACCTTTGCTACAGCATTGTTAAAAAAATTTATCGCTGGGACGTTCTTGTTCAAAAAACAATGCATTGCAGAATTGACAAACCGAGCTCATTCCTCCAAGATAATGGCCTCAAATATCCGCTTCAATCCTGCCTATCCTGTAGAAACCGGACGACTTTTGTTTTTACCGGCTCTCATTAATTTTGCAAAGCCTTTTATCTTTTCTTTCTTCGACTCTTTTGACCTATCTATAGCATTTGATTCGCGAACTTTAGCCAACCTTGAAAAGGTTTTGTCTAAGGATTCATTTGACCTTGACTTCGATGTTGAATCACATTTGGCAGCGAGTCGGGTTTGTCGACTAATTTCAGACTCAGATGAGCGAAGTGGAGACATGGCTTCTCGTTGGTTTATTAGTTTTATTTCTTTCTCATTCGGGGTTTCTTTTTCAAGCTGAGTTTCATTTTTTGATCTTTTATAACGTTCAAACCACTTAGAGAAAACACTTTTCTTTTTAGGGGGCATCGATAAGGTACATTTACAACTTTGAACTTCAATAATGCAACAAATTTGGAAGCAAACTGCGATATTACAATATCATTTATATATACAAAATTTTTTAGCAACCTAAGTCTTTAATCAAACTTTGTCAAATGGAACAACAACTATGCAATAAGCAAAACTTTTAATAACAACTTATATGATCTCAACAAAAAGTGTCCACATAAGCTATAATCTATTTAATAGATATACTAAAGAATACACTTATATTTAAAATAAATTTCTAAAAAAGAAAGCTAAAATTTTGTCTATTTAGACGAATCCCAACACAATCGTATTACAGTTGATATGAGCCCAAAGAAGTGTTGTTATTATAAATATCACTACAACCAGCTCAAATACCCGATTTAGTTAGAAAAGGCCCAAAAATGTGTTAAAAACTTTAATTTTATCGTGAAAATAACGATAATGTTAATCATGTTTTTTGTTTTTTTTCATGATCTATTAATAATTATTCCAGAACATTATAAAACATTCTAGAAAATTCCAAAACGTTCGAGAACATTATTTAAAATCTTGATGCGTAACTATTATAAATACAATTGTAGCCTCAGCGAAAACGATTTTTGTTTAAAAAAGGCACAAAATGTTTTGAAAATTGATAATGATAATCATGTTATTTGGGATTTCCTATGTTCTTTTAGTCACTATTCCTGAACATTCTAGAACATTCGAGAACATAAACTAAAGTTTATGTTATGTGTAACTTTTGAAAATAAATGCATCCAATCTCGAACTCGACCCAACTTAAAAATCGGCCCAACGCAAACTCGACCCAAGGCAAACTCGACACAACTACAACTCTACCCAACTCGAACTCTACCCAACTCGAACTCGACCCAACTACAACGCGACCCAACTCCAACTCTACCCAACTCGAACTCTACCCAAACCGAACACTACCCATCTCGAACTCGACCCAAATCGTACTCTATCCAACTCGAACTCAACCCAAATCGAACACTACCCATCTCGAACTTGACACAACTTAACCAACTTTACTTTCATTTTAAACTTAAATAGAAATATAACAAAAATATTTATCTATGTAGATGATAGCTCAGTGAGATAGTTACTGGATTTAATACATAGAGGTTGTGGGTTCGAATCCTATGTGTTCTTTGTACATAAGAATTGTTTATCTGTAAAGACATTTATGTACTGTTCCCCAGACAAATGTTGCAGCCAGTACGTTAACCAAGCGCGCAGATGGCAAAGTTCCAGTGTCTTCGGAGTTCCATACACCTTGGTGTATGTGCCGCTAAAATAGTAAACAATGCCGGGCTGTAAACTAAGATCTGCTTAGAAGTTTCTGGGATGAGGTTGTTAACAAACATTTCTAAGTAGATTGACTATAATTGGAACACACTAATCCCCCTAAAGCCAATTAAAACCCACAGACTAATCCCAAACTTAGCTTAGTTGATCCCGAACCAAATCAGATCCAACTCCGGACCCACCCGACTTATCCAGGACGCCGACCAAGCCAACCCGAACCCAGCCCGACACAACCTGAACCCAGCCGAACCAATACGAACCCCGCCTGACCCGACCCGAACCCCGCCCGACCCAACCCGGACCCAACCCAACCAAACCCGAACGAACCCGGACCCGACCCGACACAACCCGGACCCAACCCGACACCACCCGTGCCCAACCCAGACCCCACCTGACCCATCCCAGACCCTACCGACCCAAGCTGGACACCACCTGACCCACACTGGACATCACCTGACCCAACCCGGATCCCGAACTTACACGCCCCTCATGGATCTGAACCCATTGATATAGGTGTTGAGGAAGTGACCATTCAAGTTTCCGGACCCTTATTATGCTATTGTAACATTTTTTCCCCATGTTTTTAGGATTGATCCAACCCCCTCGAGTGACCCCTCATTTCACTCAGTTCTTAGAACTGGTTTGAATTATATACGTTTGGATATGTATTTTGAATTTTTTTTGCCCATCCTTTTTTTGGTGGGTCCCACCACCTCGAACTCCCATAATGTGCACTCCTCTCTTTGAAATGAGTCCAATAATATATGAGTCGATGGGTTGCAGCCACCAGGGGCCCTTATAATCCAATCGAATCAGTTATTCCGCCCCCATTTTTTAAGGGGGCGTTCCACCACCTCGAAACCCCCGACTTGCACTCCTCTTTTTAATCTGAATCCAACGATATAGAACTCGAGGGGGAACAGCTACCAGGGGAGGCGCCTATAAAGTTTATCACACACATACAACTTTGCGATATGTATATATGATTGACATCAATAGAGAAGTGCAGACAGATTACATGTAATGAATACCCTGCATATTTACTTAATTCTTTCAGAATTCAAATGTTCCTACGGTACATTTTCAATTCACATGTTGCCAAAAGTACATAAAAAGTAAAGGCGTTGCCCACCTATTATCAACACGGATGAAACTTCAAAACCTGGTGAACATTTGGTTTCGGTGTATTTATCTAAACATAACAGAGCAGAGTATTGTGATTGTTTTGGACACTGTCCTAGGCAAAGCGAAATTTACAAGTTTAAATGCTAACAAAATTAAAAGTTTAGTTTAGATTTGTGTTCAGTTACAGGATATCTTATCAAGATTTTGTGGAGCTTATTTTGTTTTATTTGTGAAGTTTTGATGCATGAGTTTGTCTTTTGGTGACGTTATAAAATTGTTTTCTAATAATCGTATGAGAAATGATTTAATAGCTTCATTGTCGTTAATATTATGAAGCGAGTTACTTTTTCAGATATCATCGCACGTGTTACTTATATTGACAAACAATGTCCGTCAAGGATTGAATCTGATTGGATAAGAAGTAATATAAATAGATATCGATTTTTTCAGCATATAAAAGCTATGGATATAAAAATCGGTTATCTGTTTTCTAATCTCATAGAACAAAAATGTATCAATGTATTAATCAAAACAATAAAATTATGTTCATAAGAATTATAAATATTTGTGTTTCTATTAAGTGTTTGTGTAAACTCAATTTGATGTATATTTATAATTCAAGAATACAAAAAGTTCCTATACGCTATAGTCCTAGGAAATTTCCAGGAACAAGGTTAAGATTATAAAACTCGAAAACAACTGCACTTTTTTTTCAAGTGGCCATGTAAGCATTGTTGGAGGACACTCTTTTCAAAACTGTGAACAAGCTACTAATGAGGTTGTTTTTATATTAAAACAATTGAATAAATCACCTCAAGTTAGTAATTATAAAATCAATAATATTTGTGGTGAGATTGAATTAAAACCTATTAATCTTATAAAACTTACAAACGCATATCCAACTGTCTTCATATGAGCCTGAATTATTTCCGTCGGCAAAATTTTCTTATAGGAATAAAAAATTCACGTTTCACGATAATGGAAAAATCTTTTCCACAGGATTTGTAACAGAGTCTCATATGATTGATACTTTCAAGTACTTTGTGAAATATTTTGTAATTTTCAAAAAGTTCAGTAATTTGTTTGCTCCGAACAAAATAATCGATATAAGTTGAGATTTTGTTTTGTTGACAAGAAAAAGAAAAATACAAAATTACCTTATAAACAACTTAAACAAATTGGAGGTAAACTAGTAATTAAGAAGTTTAATCCAAACTTCTATTAAAATGTTTTTAGTTTATGGTATACTTACTTTAAAGGTAATTCAAGGTTATAAATATAGTATATAAAAGAAATCAGTTTTAGTTTTAAACCTGTCTTAGTACACTATGTATGAAGTAAAGATGAAAACTAAAAAACAGTTGTACTCAACTAAAAGTGCCATAATACCATTTTTTCATATTATCGGAAAATTGTATTTGGTAAAATGTGGAAATAAGACTTCAGTTGAGTTTAGAATTGTTTTCGCTTAATTTATTCATAATCGTGTTAAATAGCATACAACCATTGCATTTGTTAACGGTGAAATTGAGCTTTATTTTTGATTTTTTGTTGTCAAATGAAACATACTATGAGTATCGAAACGATTCAAATAAAAAATTATTTGTGCTGAAAAAGTGTTGGTGTTGATTTTTATTCTCACTTTATATCAAACTGGAATAAAAATTTAAATTTCCTAGAAATGATTGAATTGCTAACTAGAGAAGAACTTGATAATTTAAGCAAGAAAATAAAACGTCTATCAAAAAAATTAAACTTTTAAGAGATGAACATGAATTACTGATGTATGATCATGACTCAACTTTATACATAAACTCAACTGGATCTTTGTTGAATAAATCTGAAGCAAAAGCTGATAAATTTATTTATGCTGATATTAAACTTAGAAAGTAAGGAAAAATGTATCAAATTATACCTTAAATTTTTTCTGTATTAAAGTTTCTATTATGTATTTTTTTATATTGCAAATAAATTTTTGAAGAATTTATTGTGTTTATTTATTATTCATACATTGTTAAACTTTTTAAGTCTTGTTTTTTTCTAAAAGATTGTTACCTTTAATAGAAACTCTTTTTGGAAATTTCCAAAAATTGATTCTATTAAAGGTATAAATAACACTTCTGAGGGTTACACATTAGTGATTGAAAAGTTAGTTCCATTACTGTGAAAAGGTAGTGGAATTGGAGATCAGCTCCTGTAATGGCATGGTAATTGAATGAAAATAATTGGTTTGCCGGTAATGGAACGGCAGTGATTTATGATCTGATTTTTAATGAAAATTTAAATAAAGTACTTATCAAATAATAAAGATTTTTACACTTTCTCTTGCAGTTTTTAACACTAAATTTTCAAAAACAATAAATAATCAGCGATTTTTCGACTTCAATATACATCTTATCACGTAAAATTTTTTTTAACCCAATATGAGTTGCGCGGAGAGCTAAAATGTTTCAATGTTGGAACGGTAATGAGTGGAACGGAAGTGGAATTGAAAAAACTTACGCTAATGGAATGATAAAAAGTGTTTTTACCGGTAGTAGAAATTTTGAGTGCGGTAATGGCACGGTAGTGGAGTGGAAAAATTAAATATTTTCAATCACTCTTACATACTCTACAACTCAAACGCAAACAAAAATTATTTCCACTGGAATAAAGTATTTGAAACTAGTGTTAAGAAAACTTTAATCAAAACAATATAACATAATATAGCGGGGAAAACCTAAGCGAATAATATAAACTCTACATAACAATAGATAAGTATACTCGTAAGGTATTAATTACAGTACTATTACTCAATTTATTGTTGATATGAAAGGAGGTGTATGCACAATAAGGCGTTTAAGTGTTTGCTAGTGCTATGAGTCAGTAAAGTTATGCTTACGTTACTTTATCTTATGATACGATAAATTAAATTGATAACAAAAATAACTTTTAATATAAAATATTGCATTTCAACATTAAAAAAGCAGTATTAAATGGCGCAGTTTTATAATTGTAAGTATGTTTCCGGCGATTCTAGTGTTTGATTAAATTTGTATTTGTCTTTTGATAACCGATAGCTGTACAATATCGATCGGTAGGACAGTGGCACACGTCATACGGCGGTCAAGTGCCATATCATCAGGCAGTTGTGGGCGGAAACGACATGAATGGCGAACC
>JAQIXJ010004897.1:0-10110 GCA_034700185.1 Phthiracarus laevigatus | reverse complement strand
TGAGTTTTGAAAAATTTTGATTTTTATAATTTTAATGCTTCAAAATATCAAGAAAGTTGTTAATTTTAAAAAATTTTTGTAAGATTAATTATAAGTTTATTTGAATATTTCACCAAAAAGCCTTCATAATTGCATACAAAATTCATTAAATCCATCAATGTTGTATACATAAATTTCAAAAATAAAATTTTATCTGTTATAAAACTTACAAAGTTACATTATAAAAACTTAAAAAGAAGGTGTTACAAAATACTTTTAAACATTTTCGAATATAAGAAACAAAAATTCTAAACCCCATATTTTATTAAAGGTCAGATTATAATCTTTTAATTGATAAGCGTTTTATAAATAATTATAAAATTTTATTCAAATAAACTCGATTAAAAATGTTCTCTTTAATTTTTTTTGCATACCTTGTAAGTTTAGATGTCGATAAAGAAATAATATCAGTCTTTGTGTATTAATTCTAGTTAGTATATGGTCGCTCGTCTTCTTTGTTCGATGGCTACCAACGACAATTTATCTATACAATTTAGCAAATTGGTTAATTTGAGAAAGTTTATAAAACTGTCTAGATATAGTAATAAGGTTTATTAAAAATATTACTCACATTAATGACATCTTTCCTTAAACCTGATATAATGTTACTCTATTTACGCTTAAAAACTGCATAATCCCCATTAATTTAAAATATAATGTTGTCATTTTAAGCTGATTGTGCTCTTTTATGAATTTTCGTGTAAACTGTAATTATATTCGTTTATCTATGTTTATGTTTAGCCTTGCTCGATTCTATTGCATTGTTCGGTTTAAAATATATAGCGCCTAAGCCTATTTTAATTATAAAGAAAATTTCAACACTTTTTTCTGTCAAACCTAAGCTGTATTGATTAAAGTAACACTTTAATTTTTTTGTTTAAACAGTAAAGTTTATGAGATCAAGGCTACTCATAAAAATTATTTTTATCAACAGTTTAGTAAATTTTAATAAATAAAATAAAGTTTATTATAATTTCAAAATTTAATTCAATGTTTTATACTATAATCGAATGTTTTAAAAGCTCAAAATTTAAATGTTATTCGATAAACCACAAAATAAAATATTTGAATATATTTTAAATTATTATCACTCAAAATATTCTTATTAAATATTGGAAATTATAAAAACTTAAAAAGATTAAATAAATTAATTAAAAGAAAAATTTATAAGTAAGTTAGCCGTTTAGTTTTTATACTTGTCCCGGTAAGGTAAAGGAGAGCGATCGTGTTTGATTAGGCACGCTATAAGTAGGCTCGCGGTCAAGTTCGAAAATATTTTGAGTTCAACATATATTCATTTAACGTATAAAATGCAACAATCATAAATTTGAAGTAAAACTAGTTGTAATAGTTATTTCTTTATAAGAAGTTAAAATAGAAACATTAAAATTGATAAAAGTTATTTTGTGCAGCAATAAAAATATTAACTCTATGAAAATGTGTTTTTTTGGTCAGTTTGAAAAAGTCTAGCTATTGGTTTGGGATGTCAGCCTGTCTTTCTGAAGACTTTTTAATTTTGTTGAATTTTTTAAATTTTTTGATTTTCTTCGATTTTTATGATTTTTAAATTTTTTTTTTATTTTTCAATTTTTTTATTTTTTATTAAATTTTTTATTTTTACAATACAGAGATAATGCAGCAAACAAAGTTCAAGTATGAATCGACAAAACGTAAATTTTTTTGAAGAATTTCCTGAACAAATAATGCGATTAACATCTTTTGAAGAACGAATGGTAAGTCCACGAACACCTTTTATGCAAATTCTATCTCTTGGATGCGATAAGCAATATGGATGGTCAGGAAACGTTGTAAACGTATTTTTTCAGTCGTTTCTCCTGTAAATTTTCTTCCACGTGCTTTTGACGTTCATAATGTTATATTTAATGTAAGTTCAGTTAAAACGTTTTACAAGTACATATCTGTTGTTATATTAATCGAGTTTTGGACATCGGCTTATGGACCACAATTAATGGTTGGAAGCGATAACTCTTCAGCGTTAACACGCAAAATCGATAGTGGATATCTTTCAAATCCTGGTGCGAATACTTTTGCGTTATTATGTTGCCAAAAAGTATCGGTAGTCGTGATATTAACTGTCTCCAGCACCTCATTCCATTCGATACCGTCTCTTTCAATCTTAACACACTCCATTGCTTTTACAATTTCTTTATTCTCTTCGTGTAAAACAAAATTATCTATTTTGGTTTTATGATCGTCAATCCACATGTTTGATATCATTATGTTTTCTTCAATATAACGGCGTATTTAGCAAATTCTTAGCAGCATTTAAAGTGACAGATGGTTTTACTGTTTCGAACATGAAGCGAGAATTGTACTGCATCATACGATTTTGTGTTATATGTACAGTTTATGTATTATCAAAACCTCGTGGAAGTACCCTGACCGAAATATAGTTAGAAATAGAGACATTTATGAAATTTCCTTTCTAACCAAACTGTTATAACCGACTAATATAACAACAGATATGTACTTGTGAAACTTTATAACTGAACTTACATTAAATATATCATTAAATTATTGAAGCTACATATTAAAATATTGAGCGACCTGATAAATAAATAATTAAAACAAAGTCAGATGTTTTAACTATGTTGATATTATTTTTATTTAATAATGCGGTTTTAGCCAAATCCATTTTTTATAAAAGTCAATTTTAATCTTGAAGTCATATAAAACTTAATAATTTTTTACAGTTTATTTACAAGTTAAAAATTTAATTATGTCATTTATGTTATCAAATTCTAATTTAGTTTTAATTTAATTTTTATAACGTTAATTATTTTAGAACTTTATTAACCAATTTTTTAAGAGTAGAATAAACTATCAAGTAATTAAATTAATTTTACAATTGTAACAATTAATATAATGCGGAAATGATACGCTTGAGATAGATTAGGTTTTGCTTTTAAATGCTAAAAAAAAGTTTTCCATGCATTTAACATGAATTGTTAAATAATGTATTAAAAATGATTACAATTATATGAAAAGATGATTTCTAATGAATCAAAAAAAGAATTCCAGATTAAAAAATTTTGTCAAACTAGTATTTAACTTTAAACATTTATACTGAATGCAACTTATTTTAAACATTTTAATCTTAAAAGAAATTGCACAATTTGTAACTGCATTAGCAACAATAAATGTAAAATCATCTTTTGCATTGAAAGCCTGTAACAACCCCATCAGTTTATTTACTATAAGAATTTTAAAAATTTATGAAAAATGGGCCATTTGGATGAAGTGATAGTTTTTAAAAACTTTCATCGTAATGGTACAAAAACAAATAAGATTTGAACCACACTTTCGCGATTTCTATATATAATATTTGTAAATTTTAAAAAATAAAATTTATAAATGCAAATAAAACATTTTATATATTGGGAACTAACTTTGTTAATCGTGCAAATAAAACGAAAACCTGCACCTGCCTTATTAAAATACATTTCTATTTATGCTATTTCTAAGCCTCTATTAATAACAAATTATAAAACTAAATCTATATACATTTATTAAATTATAAAAAGTGAAATTATTATTCAAGTATAAGGTATCAATTAAACATTATTTTGTTTAAGTTTATACAAATAATAAACAGTGTTCCTCGAAAAGCCGAACAGAAAACGTAGGTAGTACAGAAGCTATACCTTCAAACATTTTATAATTTTTCGTATAGGAAATTGTTGATTTTGATATGAAAATTGATGGCCAAGCTTAAACGATATTTTTTCGACGAATTTAAAGCAGATGGTAAACTCAAAACGAATTCTTATCTTATCATTGTATATTTACCGCAATAATTATTTTGTTCAATTTAAATAAACTATATCATTTATTTATAAAAAGTTACTTAACAAAAAGTAAAAAATACATTATTTCATAATAAAAGCTAATCAATTAATAATATAGAGTGTGTCCGCAAAGTCGAACAACATTATCTTAAAACAAAAAACTATTGTAATGAATTACATAATTAAATGAAATAAAATTTATATAATTGTAAGTGAAATAAAAGTTAAAATAAGTTAAACAAGTCTATTGAAGACAATTAAACAATTTAAATTAAAATCTTTATGTAATTCAATTCAGAAAATTTGTAAAAATTAATGAATAATTTTAAAAAACACCAAAAAAATGGGTTCAATATTATTATATTTAACAAACTCAATATACTAAAACGATTGAATTTAAAAATTATTTGTAAATCGACACTTTTGATGAAATGCAAAAACTGTATCCTTCGTTTTAATGGCATTTTGAGAAACTTCCAAATAAATTTATTGAATATTTGTCCCATTAATTAGCAGATTTTAACGTATATTAAACTAACTGTTAATCATTATAATTAAGCAACAGGGTATAATTATTTTTAGGTCACGATGTAGAATAAAAGAATAGATTTTGGGTATAATAATTTAATTATTCTTCTTTTTTGAAAAATCTTAAATTTTTTGATTCATTACTTGAACTTGACAAATTTAATATATTAGTTAAAAAATTATTTAGGTTTTTCTACTACTTCTCTTATTAATCACGATGTTGGACTCGTGAAACTTTTATTTTTCTTAATAGAAATTTGAGCTAAATTTAAATTTTAGTTTATTCATATAAAGTATAAGATCATATAAGTAAGATTTAAATTGCGTTATCATTAATGTTTTTAAATTATTAAATTACTATGTTGTAAATATATTAATTCAATCATTTATTAATTTTTTTGTAAGTCTAAAGCTTAATGGAATTTTTAAATTACATTAATGTGTTGTGTTATAATGTTAGTACTTTAATGCCTATTCTTTAAAATATAATAATTTTACTTTATTCAAAAATTTATTATGCAAAAACATTATATAAAACTTTGAACATAAAGCCATGTTTTAAAACTGAAAAATGCCTATGACCACAGGACAGCAAGGATACTACAGCCAGAGACGGGGGTGTGTGTACACCGAAATCGGATTGATTTCGACGAAGAAGTTTCAATTAAAATAAAGACTCTAAACGTTTAACCAATTATTCCTTTTCTCGGAATAGGTTTCACTGTACTTTTAATTTAATTAATTGTGTCTCGTAGCTTACAACGTTGTACTAACTGTTTGAAATTAACTTTAAATAAATATTCAGTTAATTAAAACGAATAAATTTTATTTATTAATGATATTAAATAATCTCTTATGTCGAGATCTAATATGCGACCGATCGCTACATAACAACTATAAGACTGATTTTATACATCAGAGAAAACCATCGGTTTATTAGAAAACCATTTGGTCAATTATTTTATAACTTATAGTGTTTTTACTGATTTATGTAACAACTTTATAACATTGATTTGTCTTAAGTTTATACAAAACATACTTTTCTAGCAACAAAAGTCAGAATTACTGCATTGAGAACTTTTAGGAATATGTGTGGCGATCATATACTGCTGAACGTGCATTTTTAGTATGAATTATTTGGCCTATATACTTTGTTGGAACAACCTTTTAATAAGAGAATTTTGTCAATTTTAAAATTATTTAAATTTTGAAAAATTTTAAATTTTTGTTTTTAGTATCCAAAATGTTCCTGTTATTTGCCAAATAAAGATTACAATCAACAAATTTTCTTCATAACTTTTCTTCTTTTAAATTCTCGATTATTAAAATAAAAATGTGCCAAAAAAATATAATAAGAGAAATCTTGTTTGGAATTGTTTATAAAACAAAAGCTTTTCCTTTCTATACTAAAAACAATTTTTTTAAGTTTTGTTTAAATTTCGTACTGCAAAATAAGTTTTTAAATATGGTTATTCGAAAATCCAAATTTAATCTAATTATAAAGTATAGGTAGCGATGTTTAAAAAAATGATGTTGAAGTCCCTATTTATGTCGAACTGTCTCTGCTTCGTCAGTTTACTTCCAAGTTATTAGATGATACATTTCAGTATACAGTTATCATCAGTAATCTAAAATTGAGGTAAATATTTTTTTAACACTTCGTTGTACATTGAAGAAAACGTAATAATATCGACAACATGGTTAAATGATCACCAAAACGAAACCGAACATTTTGTCTTCCTTGAAAAAATTTCTGAAAAAAAGAATGTGAGCCAATAAATAATATAAAATGAAGAGTAGAATAAAGAACAAGAGCCTAAAACACTGCGCTAATGCAACTGCCTTCATTTCTATAGATGGAAAATTTCCTTTGAATATTTTGCGACATAAAATAAAGCTTTAAGGATCATTAAATTCGCCATTTCGCAAATTTTCTAGTTTAAATTTTAATTGTTGAACTAAATCGAATCGTTAAACACCGTGTTGAGAACCAGTATCAAGTAACGCTTTAACTTTGATCTTAATATTTGTTCGAAACTTAAATTAAAGGTTTCTCTCCAGTTAATGGTGAAGTTTTCTATTTTGGCAAATAAGCATTTTGAGGGCTTAAATTGACTTTTTCATCCTACATGCTTTTAACGGGTGTGCGTTACAGTTAAATTTAACTTCATAATCATAATCTGAACTATGATACGTTGAATATGGATTTGGTTTAAGATCTTTATCAAATAACACTTCACTAGTATTGTCGTCTGTTATGTTGTACTGCTTTTGCGAATTTAAATTTGAAAGTCTTGACTCACGTAAATGTTGCGCTTCTCTGGATTTCAAGTCCCGTTAAAAATAACAATTGTATTTTTAAAACAGGGTAATAACACACCAGTTGGATTTCATTTGTGTTTTACTAATTGAATTAGTGTTAATATTAATTTGCGGTCTTCAATTATATGCAATTGAATTGTTAATTATACTATTCCTTAAAGTTTTTTATACCATCGATTGTATATTTAAACTAATACAATTGTAAAGAAATATTAAAATA
Organism: Phthiracarus laevigatus; assembly: GCA_034700185.1. NCBI lineage: Eukaryota > Metazoa > Arthropoda > Arachnida > Sarcoptiformes > Phthiracaridae > Phthiracarus > Phthiracarus laevigatus. Next base: position 3,192 of record JAQIXJ010004897.1, on the reverse strand, counting down.
TCCATAAACAATGCTGTTTTGAATTAAGCTGTTACTATGTTTTGTGCAGCCATGAGTATTTAAGTTTTCCAGTAAAAAATTTCTATCCAAAAACGAATAATCATCACAATAAGTTTCCATTATCTTTATGTATTCTCGAATAAATTCGGCGATTGTTTTGTACGAATCTCTACTCAAGTTTTTTATTTGTGCTAAAGCCGCCGTTTTGTTAGTTTTTGATGTAAAATGTGAAATTTTTGAAATCCAATTTTTATATTACTGTAATTTTTTGGTATTTATATTCTGTGTTTACACTTAATCAAGTGTAAACTAAGAAATTTCAATAATAATGTTGCCATCGATTTAATTTCGCCTTATATTTAAAAAATTCGAACAACTGTTTTGCCAATTTTCCAAGACTTAAATCAGAAACAATTCATGTGTCAACTTTCCTAGAGTCCAACATCTGTAAACTAATGCTAAAGGTGTTATCAATTCCAGAAAAACTGAATGATGATATTTTATGTGATTGTAGAGTTGCGTCTATAAGTGTTAGGTTTAATATGTTGCTTTGATTACCAATGCTCTGATTTTGAGAAATTGTTGATTCAGGTCAAGTCATGAGATTACCACTAGCAGTTGTGTTAAAAATAGATGTTTAATTTTTAATTATAGAGCTAATGTAAGCAACTTCATCAAGCATTGCCTTTCTTTCATTAATAGCTATGGTCTCTATTTGTTTTCATAACACTTTCTAAATCTTGTAATTTTTGTTGATCTTTTTTGGCATTATATTCTTGTTGTAAAGATGTATGTTGCTGAGACGCTAATTGTTGTTTCAAATTATTGATTTCATTCTTTTGTTTATCCTCTTTTGGCTCCATGTTAGAAAAAAATATATCTGATTTATCACTAGTTTGCTATTGATTTTGGATTGAAAAGTCTACGAAAAAATCAAAACTATGATTTTTTTCCGCTAGGAACTTAATTGTTGATGCTATATTCTTAGGTTTATTAGGCATTTCTTCTATCTAAATACTATAACTACTCCGCCGCAAAAATTGCTTAAAAAGAAGAGCTGATCTACACCAGTGTAAGGAGCACTGCCTTAACGATCATTTATCATACCTCATTTATCGTACCAAAACATCATCTAAACACTTCGGACTCGGATTTTGACAAATAAAGAAACTGAACAATAATTTAACACTCAGAAATTTTAACATTCTATATTTTAAAATAATTCTTTTCTCGAATTAAATAAGTTACTAACTTTTTTCGTTCAATAATTTAAAAATTATCCAGTTTGCTTTGCATTAAAAAAAGTAATCATTTAAAATACAAATTAGAATTTTATTAAAGTCTAATACAACTGTTCTCTTTGGATAATATTTTACAAGTGATTTTTAAAGTACAGTTTATGTTTTTATCAATATACAACGTACATAAACTAAGCTTATAATTTTTAAAAGTTGAAAAAACAAGTTTTTTATAAGTGATAAATCGGTTAATACAAATGATTAAACTTTTTTTAATAAAAAATATTTTTATAACTTTTTGGTTTGTATAGCGTAACCTAATAAACGGCTCGTAAAACAACACATAACTTCAATAACACAAAATTCATTACTACTTTGAACTCAAAACTGTAATAAACAATAACTTATATTGCTTTTCTTTTCAATTTTTTTGTTTATAAGCATTATTAATCAATTATACCTTTATGAATGTCATGAAAAATATGATACTGATGAATATTGTAACCAACGGATTAAATGATTCACTTATTTTATAATTCTTTTTACAACCTCTCGCTGCAAGTGCCAAGAATCTAAATTAGACTTTCAAGTTAACTAAATGATCAATAAAAATAGTTTTCTTGTTACTTATTTCCAACAGTAACCCCAAAACGATAGAATGGGTTATTTTTACATACTAATGAGACGTCAACATCAAGACATATCAATCCTTTATTTATCTAAAAAAATCAGTTTCTAATTAAAATTTCCACAAATGCACATATAAATTAAACATTTACTCTTGTCTAAACGAAATCTTTAAATCTTATAATTCTATTAATTTTATAATTAAGTTTTAGAGTTGTTACTGTGTGTAAAATTTGGCTAATCTGTTTTATAAACCTTTGAATGTTTATTTGTTAAGGTCTTTTTGATATCTTAAAGTATATAATTGCTAACTACCTAACTAATTAAAACTTAGAGTTAACTTAATCTAAAGATTTCTTCAGACTTTATTGATATTTATAACATACTATAGGTAATTAGATATTTGATTAGTTGATGTATTCATAAAAAGTATTTGTTAATTGTTTTAAGTTATTGTATTTAATTTATTTTCCGTATAATCGATCAAATAAAAACAAAACAGGGTGACTAATTCATAGGGATCTCACTTTCATATAGTAAAACAAAGCTAAAATTTAGTTTCATTACTCAAAACAAATTGCGTTAAAATTTTAGTGGTCGAGCTAGTACCGACTTACAGACAGTCGCACGGACATTGACAAAAGTATTAGATCTACTTTTTCTTAAATGAGTGATCTAAAATTTGTTATTTAGTAAAGATATCATTAACAACTAAAAAACATACATAATATAAAACTATAACAAAATATGAAAATTAATAATTTTTACATTAAAATCACAATTTTGTCCAAAAAATGAACTCAATTTTGATGTAATTAAAGAGGGATAACTATACGAGAATCAGAATGAGATAGTACTTAAAATTTGATGACAGTTTTATTATATTAAGTATAACAAAGATGGAAACATTTAGAATTGGTGAATAAATCAAACATACCTGTCTGTACACAAAAAGTTCACGAAAACCTATCAACTTATGTAAAAATTTTATAAACCGTAAAACAATTAACTTGAACTTAACACCAAAATTAATGTATCTGTTGCAAAAGAATTATTGGTGTATATTTCATTATTATAATGTTTTATTTTAATTTAAATTCAATTTTATTGTTGCTTTATTTAAAGTATAATTTTTAACTGTTATTTCACTTTCAATAAAGAAATAACTTTCAATAAAGATGATTTATCATTTAAACAACTGAACAAAATTTTTAGAACGGAGAGATTACGTCTTGCTTCTAATAAAGAGATTTTAAAAATTGACATCTTTGTTCATATGTTAAATAACTAGTATTTGATTTAAAACAAATTTGTTTTGTAATTTTTT
>JAQIXJ010004896.1:0-10112 GCA_034700185.1 Phthiracarus laevigatus | reverse complement strand
TTAAATTAATACTAGACCCGATTCAATAGGTTAAATTATTTTATAAATTTCATTATTCATTATGAAATTCATCAATGGCATTCAAGAAATCTATTTCTTATGCCAATTATACCATAAATTAGATTACTTAAATTAATACTAGACCCGATTCAATAGGTTAAATTATTTTATAAATTTCATTATTCATTATGAAATTCATCAATGGAATTCATGAAATCTATTTCTTATGCCAATTTTATTATATATTATGATAATTAAATTAATATAAAATACATCAATGGCTTTGAAATTATAATGGAACATATTTGATTTTAAAAATTTTACTAAATTCTCATTTGTAAGTCGTCAATGTTTGTCTCACTGTCTGTCTGTCTATATAAGATAAAACCTATATTTGATGGCCACAACTTTTTTCAAGTATCATAAAAAACACATAAAAATAATAATTTGAAATTTAATCTTTAATATTTAAATACTAAATATATTAACTTAAATTCAAAAATGGAATATATTTGATTTTAAATATTATACTACTTTCTCATTTGTAAGTCGTCCCTGTCTGTCTGTGTTTGTTTTAAAACATCTAAGATAAAATCCTAAATTCCTATCCACAAAATCTTTTTCAAGTATCATAACGATTCAATAAAATTATTAATAATTTGATAATTAATCTTTAATATTTAAATACTAAATATATTAACTTAAATTCAATAATGGAATATATTTGATTTTCAAAAATTATACTATTTTCTTATTTGTAAGTTGTCACTATGTGTCTGTCTATCTGTCTGTCTGTCTGTCTGTCTGTCTCTTTCGTCTGTCTGTCTATCTGTCTCTTTCTCTATTTGGCTGTTTCACTGTCTCAGTTTGTCTATCTGTCTTGTTTTGTATCTTTCACTAGGTCAGACTGTTTGTCAGTCTGTCTCTTAATTTGTATGCTTGTATTAAAACATAAGATAAAAGATTTATTTGATATCCACAATTTTTTTCAAGTATCATAACGATTACATGAAATTAATAATAATTTGATGTTTATTCTTGTTTGATGTTTGTTGTTTGATCACTAAATATTTTAACCTAAATTCAATAATGGAATATATTTGATTTTAAAAATTATACTACTTTCAGATACTTTTTTCAAGTTTCAAAACGTTTTAAATAAAGTATTTTCTATCTGTATGTTGGTCTATCTCTCTGCCTATCTCTCTTTGTGTCTGTCTTTTTGTCTTTCTGTTCAGGATTATGTTCAGGATTATTTGGTTTTTTTAAATTAATTTTGATGTTGCACTAAATCTAATTATTTTTTTCATTTTTTTTCTTTTTGAGATTGTGTAATTATATCTTACTTCATTTTTTACTACTCATCAATAACGTTAACTAATTTTTACTCTACCATTTAAACATTATTATATTTTATTTTAAGAGAAACTAAGAAATCTTTGTATTTTTTGTTTCCATTTGTAAACTAACTTTATAAAACTTTTCACATTAATTGAAATTTTTATTTAAAGAAAATTTTAAGATTTGCGAAAAACTTGCATTATATTTTACTAGCTTTGTTTTCCCATAAGGACGTGATGATTAACACAACCATAAACTAGCCATAATTGAGTTATTGTTAAAAGTTTTGATGTTTATATAATTAGTTACAAAAATCAAGGAATGGCTATAACCTGAGTTGCCATAACATTTTTACATTATAAGCATAGCAAAATTTTCCGTACATCAGAAAATTATTATAATAATCGAGTTTTGCTATAATCATAGTTGCCATAATCTGGGTCATACTTTAGTATTTGCAATAACAAAATTAAAGGATATAAAATATAAAGAAAACATATCGATGCTGAAGCGTTTTATTATGTTAACGCAATAAGATCAAACTTGTAATTTTTTAATATTTTTATCAATTAAAATTGCTATAAAGAGCAGTTAAGTTAATAACTTTACAAGTATTTAATATTTATATGAATTCTAAAGAAGTTCCAAAATTTAACTGAAAGCCCTTCATATAGAGAAATATCTTTATTAGTTAAAAAGTCTTTTTTATTAAATCATCGTTAAAAGTTTTAAATTGTGTATATATAGAATAGTTACTAATAGCTAATATTATAATTTCAATATCAAAACAATGAAATAATTAATATAAGAATTAATTTATTAAATTTTTAAGATAATAACAAATGCGTAAAAGGAGAGGCATGTGATGTTCACCACTATAAAAGAGTGTTAAATTAAACTAAAATATTAACTCTTACTGTAATTTTAAGATAAATATTAAACTATTGTCTCATTTTATTAAAGATTATATCATTTTTGTTATCACAAAACTTGATATTATTAATTTCTATTTCTTTATTCATTTTAAGTTTAAGTTTGAAAATATTCAAGCTTTATGAGATATGTGTTAACTCAACACATTTGTTTATAACGAGACTGAAGATAGAACGGAAGTTCTTCAGAAACGTATCTCATAATGTTTGAATATTGTCTCATTGTTTTATAAAAATAGTAACATGCATAATGGTTAATCAAAAATCCTTTTTTATATTCTTTGAAGAACAAGCGTGAAATTTACACTAAAATTTAATTAGATTAACTATGCATTGTACCCTACAATTGTGATGTTTGTGCCAACACATTGCATTTTGAAATTTTATTTAATTAAAGATCAATAATAATTGAATACCACGGTTACATTACTTAAATTTACAAACAATCTTGTATCATATATTTTTGGTCACGATTTGAAAGTTCCAAATAAATTAAAAACAAAATTAAATTCTATGTTTCAACTTGTAAATAAGTCATCAAATTGGAACTGAATAAACTGATGGGCATATCGCAAAGTTTTGCTACAAAGTGGAGAAAAAGAACGAAACTGGCACAAGATTTTAAATTTTTGCTTATTATATGTGCTTCTCTGCGACAATACATAAAGTTCTTTAGAAAAATTACAATAGTATTTTTCCAAATAATGAAACTTAATTAACTAAACATTGGAAATTTATTAAGCTTTTTCTTAATTCTATACTTAACATTCATATTTAATAATAAGCAATTTTTGAGTCTAGACTTATTTTATCTTTAAACTAGTGTTATTTAACTATTAAATTTTCTTTTATTTTACTTTTGGTTTTGAGATTTATTTTAATATCGATTATAGTTTACTTTTTTCTTTTTGTTTTATTTTAATTTTACTTGTATTTTACTTTGGTTACATATACAGTTACAAATTTACTTATTCATTTAAAAATTTTCTTATAAATTCATAAAACATATCATTAAAGATATTAACGCTTAAATTCTTAAAGCTAACTAATATGGGAATTAAAAATCTTATGATTAATGAGTTCAAAGTATTTAAAAATTGAGAAAAAATACAAAATTACGCGTTTAAAATTCGTAAACACATGGAAATACTAACCATATGGAAATAATTATTTACATATTTCATTAAAATAATATAAATTTCAAGCTCAATATCATACCAATATTGATTTGTCATTTCGTACATGAATCGTTTAAAAAAATAGTTGTAAATTTCATATATACGATACGGTATAACAATATATCAATGACACAAAAACAATTAAACAATAAGGCTCATGATATGATAGCAATAAAAGAAGTATTTCGTATAAAATCATTACTTTATATTGCGGTACTTATTGCACAATAAATTTACAATTATATTAATTACGTTAAATAGTGTCACAGTTGGAAATCCCGCGCGTATAAATGGGCAAACAAATTCAACAAACGAAAAAAGGCGACTAAACACTTTGCCACCCATTAAGCGAGATTACAATAGATTAAATTTTGCCGCAATATCGTAAGCTTTACCACGTCGAATATGATCTTAATATTTTCGGTGTCAGTGGCGCACGTGAAATACGCGTAAACTGGTTGATTTCGATGGTCAATCGATATATCGCAGTAGTTTTGATTGATTTCAATGAACATTTTCAATATGAAATCGCGTACACTAATGGCATCGCGTTTTGGGCCATCGTATTCCGGAAAGTAGTCCACAAAATCACTTGTCATCACCTTTTCTGCGAGTAAATCCTTTTTATTCAGGAACAATATAACCGATGAATTTTGAAACCATTTGGCGGTTATTATGAGCTTAAACAACGTTTTCGATTCTACCAACCGATTCTCGTATCGATCGGTAGCAATATTATTATAACCACTGCTTATACAACTATTATAGTTATTGTATTGCGATTCGAACAATGTTTGGTCGTATTCGCTGAGTGCCGCTAAGAATATAATGGACGTGACGTTTTCGAAACAGTGAATCCATTTCCTACGCTCTGATCGTTGACCGCCGACATCGACCATTCGAAACAATACTTTATTAGTCTTTGAATTGTATAAGTCAAACGTGTATTCATTGATCCCAGTTGTCGGTACTCTCACCCGAAGAATATCTTGCAATGTTGGCAAATAATCGCAGCGAGATATCCGGTCCAAGTCGTCGAGATAGTATTTGGCCGAATCGGACAACTGATACTCCCTTCTTCTTAAATAGCATTTCTGAATACCGCTATCCGACCACAACTCTTTAATAGCTTTTACGTAATTGCTATCTAACGTGTTCAACACGTGATGATCGATGTTCGATATTAGTTCGGCATTCGCTGACATCGAGTCGCAATCGTAAGTTATGTTAAGTTTTTGCATCGCTTTAATTATACATTGCATGGCAATGATTACGTTCTGGTGGACTAGTTTTATAAAAGTTCGCTTCTCTTTGTCCGAATATCCGGATCCATGTATAATACGCATTTGTTTGATGAACGTGCTCTTTCCCGACTCGCCAGTGCCCAGCAATAGGAGTTTTAGTTCTCGCTGCGAATTATATTTGTCTTTTTTGAGCCGCTGTTCAATCGCTTTATTGATTTTGATACGCTCTTTCTCGTCTTCGCTCTGAAAACACGTCAACATTGCCCCTCGAAAAAGTTGACGTCTGTAAATATATGAAACAAACTTTAATTATTTGTTTCCATTGTTTTCAACCTAACAAGTATTATATGTCTTAATAACGTCGATATAGCAATGAACTTTTTGAATGGCTAAAATTATTTCTCAACTATTTGTGTTTGTTGTGTATGGATGTGTAGTAAACGCATTAAATCTATGTTTATCTAATTGAAACAGTTTCTCCGCCACTAATTCGCTTTGCATTATCGTTGGAACTATTCAAATAAACATAATTACTGTTTTGAATAATCACGTATTCAATAAAAAACTTTATTGAACTTAAATTCGGGAAAAATTTGAAAACAAATTCACATAAGTAATTCAAACAAAACACAAGTATTCTTTAAATTATTTTACTGTTTTTGTCATCATACGCATTTTTGTTTCTCGCTTAAAAAAGCGTTCACGAGAAAATAGATTTTCTTCAATAAAGTTTTATCAAAATTCGAACGATAAAATGAACAAAACGGAACCATTATAAAGAGGATTTAAGTCTGATTTTCATTCACTTAAGAAGATAACAGCGTAATCGCAAAAAATAAATTGTTAAATTTGTCTCATGTTTCCGCTGATATGGAAAAATCATTTTCGAAATATAATGCATTATTTAGAGACATTAAAGGAACATTTAGTGAAGATAAAATAATGTATTTCATGATTGTTTATTATAACTCATTTTTGTAACTAAATTTAAAAATATTTTCAAATGATTTTAAGCCTGTTTATTAAACGATTAATAATCGATTTTGTACCATTTTTAGCCCACTTTTTTATAAAAAAGTCGAGCTAATGGATTTGACCATGTACGGCCGTTCGTCCGCCTGTCTATCTGTCCGTACGTTCGCAGTCTTATATTAATAAAGGAATTTCTAAGATTTCTTATTTTAATAAAGGAAATTTGCATTTTGCTGTCTTGGCTTAGAAACTTGTATATATATATGTGATATCACAATGCATTAACCTAAGAAAAGTGGGCTCCCTATGGAAAAATAACATTACTAATGGTAAATGTATTTTAAGTGATTTTTCGTTTGGCATCAACAAGTACAAAAATGGTATAAGAAATTTTACCAAAAGCAATAAAACCAACAAAATCTACTTACGCTTTACGTTAAACAGTTGTAGTATATAATCCAAAACTAAACCGATTTAATGAAAAACTGAAATTATTTAAGGTTGAAATTAATACCGAAAATATGTGAAAATACGGTCATAATATCTGACTTTGCTATTTAAATTTTGGTAAGTTTATGGTCGCTCGCTTTTTTCATTCTCTCGCTCCCATTATTTTATATTATTTTTTCTGAAATAAATAAAACATCATTTTTAAAACAGATGAAATCAAATACAAGCACATTATTATGTATCGCTTATTAGCGACATATTCCACTTTAATATTTAAGATGAGTTTTGACATTTTGATTAGATTTAGCGACCATTTTTAGACTGTAAATCACTATTTTTACAGAAAAACAGGAATATGTCACTTAATTAATATAAGAGTGCAGACAGACAGAGGGACGGATTGGCATAGTTAAATCCAAATATCTGACAAATTTGCAATGTCAGACAAAAAAACGTTCTAAGTTTTAATAATAACATCAGCCAACAACAACAATGGTAGTGATAATAGTCAAAACTAATTACGTAACGTAACAATGCACACAAATGATGCAAACTCTCTACACATCAACTAAAATAAGATTTTCATTGATACTCACTGCCGTTTAATAAGGTCTCGTGCGATTTACCACTAAAATAAGCGTGTGTATGTGCGTGTTAGGTGCGTTTTCTGTCATTTGTTTATCGAAAACCAAAATATTTTCATTCCACGCATTATTTCCGTAGATTAAAATTGAGTATTTTTTGTTCGTCGCAGTTATGCATAATTAAAAAACTTTTAGCGAAACAGATTGATTTCGTAAAATTGATTTTGAGGGTAGAGGTAATGTAAACAATTCGCATAGCATGGGATTAACGGGCAAACTTATGGCGTAACTTTTCCAAGACTGATGCGATAAAAGCGATTATTTCTTGGTAGAAACAAAAAATTTCCCCCTTTATTTGGAATTTGATACGCGGACGCGTTATCGATAACTTTCGCGTATATTTCCGTTTGCGGATGTTTCGCGGTTACGATTATGTATTGTTAGAATATTATTAAAATATATTTGGATAAAATTCCAACACAATAAGATTAATTGGATATCGATTTAAAAGATATTTTTTTAAAACATTTCTTGATTGAAATGAGTTTATATAACATTTTTGAAACAAATAATGAGAAAATTAGAGATAATCTACATTTTTATTACTGCAATAATAACAACGTATAACAGCTATCGATAAATAAAAAAAACATTAAACTTTCTTTTCTAATTTCCTAAAACAATCTCGTATTTTTCTGATAAACGGAAAATAAAAAACTAGTGTTTTCTAGTGTGAATTAATTCTGGGACTGTAGTGAAAACAATTCGCTATTTGAAACGCTTTATTTTGAGGTTAACTGAAATAAAAAACAAAATTCATGAACATTAACATAAGTTATTTCTTTATACATTTCTACGCGTATGCTAATAAACTTGAATAATTATTTAGAAAAATCCAGATTTATTTAATTTAATTTTGAAGAAAATATTAGGCTTAGTTCATGTTTCGAGATTATTTATCTGACTTTTCTGGCAGATATATGGATTTGACTATTAAATACTATTAAATACTCTTAATATTAAATCAACAAACTTTTATTGAAAATATTTTCGCAAAAACTTTTATAATTTATAAAACAAAGGTATAAACAGTATTTCAGTATTTATTCTGTATTCAGCTGTGGACGAGTAACATCTTATGATTTGTTAGTTATCACTGATAGACACTTCAAAATGCCGCAGGTTTTCTAGCTTATTTAAATTTTGCTTTCTTCACTTTCATTTTTAGCTTCAATTAAGATTTAATTTTGCTTTCAATATGTTTTTTGAATTTGCTTTGTTTCGTTTTTTGATGCTTATTAAAATTTCATTATCTTTTGCATCCAATTTTTCTTTTGAGTATCACTTTTTAGTTTCTCTAATAAAAGTAAATTTTTGAAATTGTTTAAAGTAAATAGTTTAGTTATACTTTATATTTATGTAACATCTACAAAAAGCTTTTAAAAATATCAATTTAGTTTATATTTCACTTATTTTATATATTTTTTGGTAATAGAACAAATACAAACTTTGAAATAACATTTAACTCAATGTAATATCAGACTATAGTGTATGAGCCTCAAAATAATTATTTCATTTTACTTTGATTATTAATAATAATAACTAGGGTTTCGAAAATCGTTATAAAAATCGTTGCAAAATAGTTTATTAATAGTTAGAAAAAATTATTTAATTGACTCCAAAAATTTAAAAAAAGGTAGGTTCTTCAAAAAATCAAAGTATTAAAACTGCAATATTTCGAGCTTGGCAGCTAAAAATTTTTAGAATTTTTTTTACAATTATTTTTCCAGTGAAATACAGGAAAATAAGACCCTTCTTAAAACATATCAGATTTAATCGACAATTTTTCGGATATTGGAAGACAATTTTAACCAAAATTAAAAATAATTGAATTCGTTAGAAATTATTAAAATCGTTAGTTATTTTTCAAACCAATAGAATCGTTAATTAAAATTAACATTTTTTGAATTGTTTAAGTTAGATAACAAAGTTAGAATAGTTACCATTACGTTTTTGAATGGTTTTAACAAATCTTTATTTATCGTTCATAGTTCAAAATATTGCTATTTAATTACGTTGAGATTTTGCTTGTCCAAAGTTTTTTGAAATTTATTATATTCAAATCAATAGATTTTTTCAAACGAATTTTCTAATGATTTAATTTTTTATTTATAGCGATTAACAAACATTTTTGCACGTTTTTTTTCTAACTATTTTCATGGCTTTAGTTATTATTCACCGCTTTTTTATCAAAACTTATTTAGTATGATATGTTAAATTTATTCACGGATTTTGTGTTCATAAAGTTTTTTTACAACAGAATAAATGTATGAAAGAACTTCATTCAACGATAAAAATATAAAATTTTAGTTTTATGTATGTTTTATGTTCGAATTAATTAATTAGGTCTTATAAAAGTTTACCGGTCTATAATTTTTATAAGTTGTCATGTTACTAAAACAAACTATAAACTTGGTTGTTGTATCTTTTAGTGCACATATTGTTGTCGATATAAAGTAAAAGTATTGTTAAAAAGCTTATCATAAAAATTATTTTTATTAAAAAAGCATACAGTAAAATCCATACAATTTAATCAATAACTAAAGAATTTCCAAATTTAATATTAGAAATAAACTCTTCAAACGGATCCATATTTAGTACTCTAACAAAGGCACGCCATTTAAATAAGGCTAAATCATCAAATAAATATTCTTTTTTATGTCCACCGGTGAACAACCCTCTATTTAATTGTATCTATAATGAGTCAACATTTTGTGTATGAAAATTTGTTTCGGGATCAACAAAATTCTCTATATGATTGACGGTGTAGTGTATATATCCTATATTTGAAACAAATAAACTTTAATAATTAAAAAAATAACCTAAAATAACCTAACCTAACCTAACCTAACCTAACCAACCTAACCTAACCTAACCTAACCTAACCTAACCTAACCTAACCAAACCTAACCTAACATAACCTAACCAAACCTAACCTAACCTAACCTAACCTTACCTAACCTATATTGACCTTACCTAACAAAAAAAACACATTAAAATTAAATTATTTTTTTAGACTTCTATTAGCTCTCCATTGATCGCTAATAATGATGGATTCTTTGTGCACATGTTTAGTATATATAGAAATAACGTTTCAGCATTTCTTTTATTTTCAACACAAATTTTAAGTCTTAGGTTACGCTTTTTTCATTAAAAGTCCCGAGATCCAACATACTGAAAACCCACTGTCTCTGTACTAACCGTCCTCTATTATTTTTACTTTTACCAAACATAGACTCATCAATTTGTACGAAATGTCCCAGTCCGCCAATTAAACTTGTAATCACTTGATTTTTTAACCATACTTTACAGACATTTTTACATTTTTTATCCAGTTTGCAATTGTTATAT